>CANYCX010129868.1:0-13749 GCA_948193385.1 Breynia disticha f. nivosa
AAATAACTTAAGCGATGGCCATCTTCTCAAACATTAGAAATGTTTGTACGTTGGGAAGTGGATAGACCAAGTGAATTCCAATATTTATTCCAAACTTTATATGACTTCATTTGTGATGTCTCATTATCTTTCACAATCATGGACAACACACTTTATCGTCGATGATTGAAGTTCTTCTCTGGTATAACTGCTTTAATTGTTTCTTTATACATGTCGGCAATGGATAATATAAGACTTAACCTTTACAATGACAACCACATATTTTCGTTGAGATTCATTATATTGGCTCATCGTTTTTACTCTTAAATTGATTTTATTTTGTCTCACAAAAATTAAAGAGACTCAATTTTTCTCCATCATATAAATTAAATGAGAATATTCTCATTAGAACTTGCACACTTTCAAAGAATAAATAAATACTTTTCATATTATAGGAATGTAATGGACTAATATGATACACCTCATGTACGTTCACTACAAGAAAAAAAGAAATTAGTAACGAAACTTAGCGACGACAACATTTCTGTCGCTATTTAGCAACGGATTAGTGACGGAAAGTTAATACCAAACGAAAAAGACAAGAAACGACGGAAACTGATATTATTAGTGACGGAAAAGGTGTCACAAACTTCCGACCGAATATTCCGTCACTAAATATTGGCGGTAACATTCCCGCCTTTAATATTGCAACGGAAAACATTCCCATCACAAATTATTATGACGGAAAATTATTGATGGTAATTTCAGTATCAATTAGCAACAGAATTATAAACGAAAAACAGGCGTAAGAAATAGCAATCGAAATATTTCCACAAAAAAAATAGCAATCAAAATAGTGACGGAATTTTTGTAATTACGTATTTATTGTAGTGACGGCTCTTTCCGTCGCAATTTTTCACTTAAAAAACCCTTATTTTCGTTTCTTCCCGCTGCTGCTTCATTCCCTCTTTCAAAATCCACACTTAAGCCGATAACATGACCACCTCCTTCCCTTTTTATGCACATAGCTGAAAAACTCAAAAACCCCACCTCTTTCACTTTCGTTTTGCTCAATTAATCAAACATTCATGGTCACCTCCTTTCGTTTTCCTCTTTCTTTGATTTAATTAACTCAAACGTCCACCCCTTTTCCTCTTCTTTTACTTAGCCCAAGCACTTACCCCTATGAATTTCTTGTGTTTACATATTTGGTGGAAGGAAATAATACTTAATATATATGACATTGGGTAATAAAATAGGATCAAAGTATGCTGCACCATTCTTAACCAACCTGCAACTTTGGATCATATGGGTAGCAGCTGGTTTACGATCAACAAAACATGCATCTTGTAACAAACTTAGAATAAACTTTTTTTTTCACATGAATGCAAGTCTGTTTTAAAATGTGCAATCTCCAGCCCAAGAAATAATTTCAAATCTAGGAATCTTTAATCTTAAACAGAATATTGAGATAACTTTGACCTCGGTGACCAAATTCATGGCATTACTCACAAGAACCACATCATGTTCGGACTCAACCTGACAAGAACATTCACTTTAATAATAATAGAGAAAGAAAGAATTAAAATAACAACATTTTTTAACGTGTTTCGGTCTCTCAAAAATAGATTTACTCCAGTATCTCTACTAAACAAATATTACAATTTTTTTACTGGCAAAATTGTAGAAACTCTTTCACAACGATTATAGTTTTTGAATGGACAAAACTATAAAAACTTTATCACTCTCACAAAAGATCAAAACCTAATTACACCTCTCTAGTTAACTAGACTAGGATTTTGTGATACTCAACTACTAAAGTCTAAAGCTTATTTATAAGGAAAAAATCTCTTTACACTTTGAGTTCTAACCGATGTGAGATATTTAGTCTCACTCTTACTCAAACTAGAATTTGGGTGGTTATCCCAACAATTTCTCCCTCTACCCAAATTTCCACATATCTCAACAATCTCTGAAAATCGAACTCTATTATCGGTCTTTGTCTTATCTCTTCTACTGCTTTCATTCTTCAGAGAACATTCATCTAAGTAATAGATAATCTTCCCTTTCTTCTTCTCTTGCAGTACCAAATCATCACCTTTGAACACATTGCACTTAACTCCATCATCAACATATTTGTATCCTCTTAAAGCCAAATCACCCAAAAAAATTATTTTGGCTCTTGCACTAGGCACAAACTCCACATTTGTAAGTATTTTGACAACACCATTGTGGAGCTTCAGATAAACTCTTCCATTGCCTTCAATCTTCAATTTTTCATTGCCTCCAACAGTGATGCTACCAAAATCTTCATCCTCCTACAAAGTTTTAAAGCAAACTCTATCTTTAAAAATATGAATGTGATGCGTCATTAATGTAAGTGACGTCTTAATTATGCGCAAGTGTATAAAATAAGTAAATATTAAAAACAGAAATAAATATACAAAAGCAATAAGAAAACAAATAATAATGACAACAATAAATGAAAATATAAACAATAATGAGCAAAATAACAAATTAAAAATAAAATTCACAACACTTAAGGAGAAATAAAAATAAACAAAAATATGAAAATTTGCAGAAAAATGAAAGATTGATCCATCTTTTATAACAACTCAAACACTATGATGTTTAGCAAATTCTTTTAAAAATTTTCCCCGGCAACGGTGTCAAAAACTTGATGCGTCCTTAATGTAAGTGACGTCTTAATTATGCGCAAGTGTACGCAATCAAGTAATAAGGGAAGTAAATTACGACCCAAGTTATCGAACCAAGGGGAAATTAAATGAACCAAATCATGCTTGTTTTTATTGTTTGTCTGAATGTTCAATCAATTGAGTTTTTGAGTAATTTTTAATTAAAATAATTAAATCTGAATGATATTGAAACTTAAAATGCTTGAAAAATAAATTAAAGCGTGTAAATAAATTACAGAATAATAAATATGAAAGCAAGAAAATAAATTAAACGCGTAATTAAAATGCAGAACAATAAATTGAGCGTAAAAGTAAATTTGCAAAATGAAAATAACAATAAAATTTAAACAGAATTAATGAATATAAATTGAAGCGTAAAAATAAAGTGCAAAATAATAAATATGTGAACAATAATGAAATTAAGTAAATTTAATAAAAGTAACTTCAGAATTAAAATTAAATCAAAAATACAGAAATATAAATAAATTTAAAATTGCTGAAAATAAATGACAAAGTATTCAGTTATAAAAATAACAATGAACATAGGATTCAACATAAATAAAATCAACAAAATACAGTGATAAAAATAACAGTAGCAAAAATCTGAAAATGAAACTTAAATCCGTTGACTGCTAAGATCCATAAGCAAAAACCTGCAAAAATTAAACTGAAATCAAGAATACTAAAACAGAAAATAAATACAAAATAAACGAAAACTGGAAATAGAAAGGAACTGAAACAGAAATCTTGAAGTAGAAGCAAATGAAATTGAGACAGAAATAAAAAGAACCGACCACAACGGGCGATAGTAACAAGAATAATAAAAATAAAAATAACAGTAAATAACTTAAAACAGAAAAATAACAAATATGTAGAGACTGAAATAAAAAGAATCAACCACAACGGGTGATAGTAACCAGAATAAATAAAAACTTAAAAAAACAAGTATTGTAAAAGAAAACCAAAGAATAAGAAAGCAGAAAAAAAAATTACATAGAAACATAAAACTATATTCTAAATCTCCCAAAACTCTCAGAAAAACTCTCCAAAAATAAAACTCAGAAAAACTCCTCCACAACTAAAACGGCCGCATAATTATAGGAATCAAATAAAAGACAAGATACTATTTATGTATAGTGAAATTACTATGCATGAATAGTAAAAGCAAATAGTAAAAGAATTTTTCATGATTACTCTTCATTATTACGTTGTTTTTGATCGTGTTAATCGATTTAGTCATTTTCTACTCACAAATCACATTTTTTTATTTTAATTGAATTTTTTCAATAAAAGCAATTTAAAATGTGACTTTTAAGGGAAATTTCAAATATATGCTCACGTAATACGTAAATTAAATATGAGAATTATGTTCATATTACGCGCGCATCAGAATGTTAGCACTAGAATCTAAAATTCAACTATCATAATCTTCAACAAGATCATTTGCAGCAGCTACAAACAAATTGCCATCAAATTCATGAACCATTTTCGTTCAAGAATCACCTCTCTTATGTTTACTCTTCATCATTTCCTGCAAACTCTTTAATTCTTGCTTAAATTGAAGGCAACGAAATTGCATATTACTAGTCTCCTTGCAGTAATAATACTCAATAATGCTCAAGTCTCTCGGTTGAGAATTTGATCTTCTACTCGGTTGAGAATTGAGGATTACTTTTGCTTTCTCTCATCAACCTATCATTTTTTTTCAAAAATGTTATCACATCATTCAAATGAATAGTATTCTTTCTAACTAAAATCGTTTGCATAAATGGTTTGAAAAACCTTAGTAATGACGCTAACAACAAAGCCTATTCTTCATATCCAATTTCCTCACTCATATTCAAAAGTTGAGAAAGAAAACCATTAAACTCATTTATGTGGTCAAGAATATTACTTCCTTCATTCATACGCATTTGATACAAATTCATCTTCATACACTATCAATTAGCCAATGACTTACATGCATAAGCACTTTCCAATTTATCCCATAAATCTTTAGGAGATGTCTCCTTGAATGCAGTAATTTTAATTTGGGGAGATAGTGCTAACCTGATAGTACTGACAACTCTCTTCTAAATTGTATTCCTATCCACATCCTTCATACTGCTAGGCTTCTCCTCCAATAGAGCTATATCAAGACTTTACTACACTAAATAATCTTGAATCATGCTCTGTGATAGCGTGAAATTGCCCTTTCCATCAAATAATGAAATCTCATGCCTCAATAACGAAGACGACATCCTTTTATTCTTTCTCTATTCTCCTCCTCTGGATCGAAACCTTCAGCTCTGATACCACTTGTTATGACTCAAACCTGACAAGAACACTTACAGTAATAATAATAAAGAAAGAAAGAACAAAGAACACACAAAAAATTTTAACGTAGTTCAGTGTCTCAACAATAGACCTACTCCATGATCTCCACTAAACAAATGTTACAATTTTTGGACAGACAAAATAGTAGAAACCATCTCACAACGATTATCATTTTTGAACAAACAAAACTATAAAAGCCCTCTCACTCTCATAAAAGATCAAAGCCCAATTACACCTCTCTAGTTAACTAGATTAGGGTTTTGTGATACTCAGCCACTAAAACCTAAAGCCTATTTATAAGGTAAAAATTCATTTACATTTTGAGTTCTAACCGATGTTACATACTTAGTCTCACTCTTACTCAAACTAGAATTTGAGTAGTTATCCTAATACATCATCCATATAGACAAATAAGGCAATAAACAAAGAGGAAGAACGCTTGATAAAGAGAGTGATCAGGTAAAAACCAAGTAAAGCAATAGATAATTTTGTGTACCATTACAACTCACTTACTTTAAACCATAAAGAGATTTATTCAAACATAGAACTTTGTCAAGAGGAATTGGACAACCTTCTGGAACTGTCATGTATTCTTCCACAATCAAATCATAATGTAAAAATACATTATTAGCATCTAATTGTTGTAAATGCAAATTCTTCGTAGCAGCCAAAGCCAATAGAGTTCGAATGGTTGAGAAGAAAACATTAAAGAGAAGAAATTGTAACTTCTCTTATTATCAATCGTGTACAATAATGCAGAAATACATCCTAATATAGTGAATATAAGAAATGGAAGGAAATGTACAGATTTGAAAAGAGCTGCAATTAGCTGCAATCAAGATAAAACAAATCAAACCATATTATATGCAATCAGTTATACAAATAAGGTAACAAAGGTGACAAATTCTTCAAGATCTCCAATACTCCCCCTCAAGCTGGCGACAAAAGGTTAATGGAGCCAACCTTTGAAAAAGACGATGGCATATAACTGATACAAGAATTTCATCATGTTAATATGTGTGGATTGTGGGTTATTAGGCCTATAGGCCTGGTACTGTCAGCATGTGATGACACATAATCAAACACACGATTGTAAACATGTGTGATGGTCTTATGTCTCCTTTTTCGTTACCTTTTCAGATTCATTATTCTCTCTCTCTTCTCTTACCTCTAACCCCGATATTCTAACCCTAACTCATTTTTCCTTGATCCATCCATCTATATGGAATCAGAGCAAGATATAATCCCCACAAAAAACCTTTTTG
Organism: Breynia disticha f. nivosa; assembly: GCA_948193385.1. NCBI lineage: Eukaryota > Viridiplantae > Streptophyta > Magnoliopsida > Malpighiales > Phyllanthaceae > Breynia > Breynia disticha. The sequence goes on from CANYCX010129868.1 coordinate 6,257, forward strand.
ATTGATATCAATTTGACTTGAATAAGAGTTATTGATTGGAAATCCCCAACTTCGTTTCGTGATACCCTAAGTTGTTTTTTGCTATTTCCTGCTTCTTGAGATCTCATCTTGTGATTCTTTTGTAGAAAACTCTAATGGAAACATATCGTGATATTATGGAGGGAACCAGTTTTAGGGGTCGACTTAGGAGGTTTTTGACAAAAGCTAAGGACGATCTGTAATTTCTTCAAAGTTCAAATAATCTAGGTATGATTATAACTACGGTTATACACTTAGAAACCAATTATTTGCGATGGCATTCAGTAATTGAGATGGCTTTCATGGCAAAATTAAAACTAGGGTTTGTAAATGGCACTAATCCTAAACCCTCTACAACTGATGATAATTATGTTGTTTGGTTGTTTTCCTCTTTTTTTATTGTTGTTCTGAATAAGACAACAATCAGGTAATATTCAGATATGTTCACACATTTTCATGTATATTTTAAATATTATTATAATACATCGTTTGTTTCGAACACAAATGAACATAAATGAACAGTATCGAACATTTCAATGATTATCAATGATTTGATTTTAATTATTTTCATAATATGTTGAACACTGATGAACATCATAGAAAATTTATATCATTATCGATGTTTGATCGGTTACACAAACAAATAATCATATTATTTTGAAGATCGATTATAAAATAATTTTTATTTATTTTCATGTATATGTTCAACGTAGTTCACAAAGTTAAAACAAAAAAATAATCAACCATATTGTTTTGAACATCGATTATGAAATGATGTTAATTTATGTTCATTAATTTTCATTGAACAATAAATTTAAAAATACCGTAACAAAAAATAATACAATTTGAACATTGATGTTCATGTAATATCATTTATATTTATTGATTGAATGTTAATAAAAATTAAAAATACACAAACCATTAAAAGTACATATTTATAATATTTTGATTAAACATTATAAACAAATCAAATTATTTTGATGATTCTTGAAATGCTCAATGATGTTTATAATTGTTCAAAACAAACGAAGTTTGAAAATATATAAAACACATACATGAGCATGAATTAACATATTCGAACATTGTGTGATTATTGTCTTGTTTGGAAAAAGAATGAAAAAGAAAAAAGGAGGTAAACCAATATGAAAAAAATGATGGAGAAAATAAATTTATAATTGGTGAAAGAAATAAAAAGGAAGAGAATAATCAATTATAAGAGAAAAAAAAATGTAATTAATTAACATTATATTAAATTAGAGAGAATGTACAAAAGTAGTAGAGTGCGTATTTTTGCACATTTTAAACTGAAATCGAGCATATTCACACAAAAAAATATAAATATGGACATATAAATATTAATAAACATTATGATAGGTATTTTTATACTTTAAAAAATATACATTTTCACCAATCTCTGGTTAGTCTAGTGGTAAAGGACACTATGTTCACTTAAGCAAGGTCTGGGGTAAATTGGGATTGGGAGAGGCACTCGTGTTCTGTGCCCAACAGTCCTCAAGAGGGAAAGCATGTTATACCATTCACACCACACTCCTTTTTAAAAATATATATATATACACATTGGCCTAATTTTTTGAAGAGTTCTTAATATATGACTTTTAGGCTAGAAATTTGTCAACCAAATTTTCTGTTGGGCTATCATATTGTTTTGTTTTCGGTCAAATTACAAGAATGTCACAATTAATATACCAACTAACAATATTCTAATTATGCGAACTAACAATACCTGTCACATATGTTAGAGTTTTGAAACTATTATACATTTGCCTAATTTTTTGAAGAGTTCTTGATATATGACTTTTAGGCTCGAAATTTGTCGGCCAAATTTTCTGTTGGGCTATAATCTTGTTTTGTTTTCGGTCAAATTACAGGAATGTCAGAATTAATATACAAATATTCTAATTGTAACGCCCTCAATTCCTCATTTAATTAAAATTTAAATTAAAATATGTAGGAAAATACGAATAAATTTTTCGCGAATTATTAAAAATAATAATTCGGAGAAAAGGTATTAGAATTATATGGAAATAATAATTAAGCTAGAGGAAATAATAATCGAGTTGTGAGTCGAGCGGGAAAGAGGGTGAGAAGTAAGAAACCAAAAGGGCAAAACCGTCCAATTCCGAACATTTATATATATTACTCTAGTTTTCCTTCTCTTCCACCACCACCACACGTTCTTTCCTCCCCCACTCCTTTTCCATACTCAAAAACCCTAGCTACCATCGATCTTCACGGAACCTTAGAGTTCGGGAGTTCCGAAATCGAGCTGTGAGCAAGAATCGGTAAGATTTCTTGTGAGGATTCTTGTGAATCCCGTTTTTCCTTGAACCCTTGTTTTTTCGACCACATATCTCTCTCATTTTAGCTCCAATTTGAGCAAATAATGTCTCGTTGGAAAGCTTAACATGTGTACTAACTAGTAGTAGCAAATTTTGGTGTTAAATTGTGATTTAGGTACTCGAAATCAATGTTGGAAGGTGACCCTCACAAAGTGACGAGTTTGGGGTTTTGTGAATTGGAGTTCATTTCTGAATTTTGTGGCTAAGTTTCTTTGGGGTTCAATGATAGTGTTTTGCATGCCAATTTAATTGGGTATTCAATGGGGAGAGAGATGGGAAAAAGGATAAGAAAGTGTTTAAGGATTTTGAAGGGAAAAGTAGAGAATAAGGCGTCTAGCACATGCTAGAGTATGTAGATCGTAAAATTAAACCTAAATGAGTTTGTAGAAAGCATTAATGAAGGTTGGGGGAGAGAATTAAGTACGGTAGTTAAGGACGTACAGTAGGAAATTACATAATTATGAAAGGAGTTGTGAGAGAGAGTCAATAAAAGGAATGTAATCATGCATGTTGTGAGGATTTCTTTTAATTTTGCATGATTAATGAATGTTAAATTAATGTGAAATCATAATATTGATTATAGGGAAGTTGAGTCGCAGCGGAAACAGTGCACAACCGAACTGCTAATTGTTTTCGAGAGGTAAGTAACACGAATGCAACATGTCCCTATACTTGTGTGTACTTGAATGTGGAATGATTGTTTAGTTGATAATTCGTGTGATGATTATGTGTGGTAATTGTGTGATTGAATTCATTGAATGAGTAACTATGTTTATTGATAAGCAAGTTTGGGTTGTTGGTAGATAAATGAATTTGTGTTTATTATGCCTAAATGTACATGATGAGGTAGAGTGTTAATAAATGTTTAATGACTGTTTGGAGATTTATATGGTATGTTTATGAGTTGTTTAAGAATGAGGAAATGATAGGATGAACTTTGGTTATGATCTTCTCATAGAGGATTTGTAATCGATTCTAGGGGTGGTATACAAAAGGGTTTTTAAGCATTAAGTTTGATTAATATTTATGTGATCCTATGAATCATGGATGAATAAGTTAACAAGCTACGAAATGTTCATATAAATATGATGTTCTTAGGAACATTGAAGTTTGATATGATTCTTGCTTAATTATAATTTGAGCATGATTTGAGATATGATTTCCACATAAGAGTTTCCAGCTATGTGTTTATTATATGAGTTGACTAAGAGCCGATGATATTCATATTCTAAAATGTATAGTATGCTCCTTGATATCCAGCTGATGGATAGTTGATATCTTGTTGATATCTTGTTGACATATTAAGCATGTAATTGCTTATTTGATTTGATTGATTGAGCATGCTTATGAGATTGATGAGAAGATGTATGAATGTACTCATCATTCATTGTGAAGCATAGCATGATTGGCTTGTGAATGCATGAATTGGTTACATGGAATGTATACATAAAATTCCTGCATTGGGGGCTCATAGGGAGGAAAGATTAAATAATAATGAAAAGGCTCTTGTGAGCGTAATGAGGGAGTGGTTATAGTAAAGGGTATATCACATGTCGTGAATTTAATTCCAAGATACGACCTTTGAGGGTATATCAACAACGTACCTAGGGTGAGATGGGGAGTTCCCAAGCACACAGGAGACGGGTTAGAGGTCTTACAGACTTTTAAATAAATATTACGAGTAGTATATGACGAAATGCTGCACCAGGCACAGTGGAAATGACTTGTTATGCAGATGTGTATACAAGTGTGTCAGACCAAGTAAGAGCAAAATTCAGGCCAAATAAGGGCGTAAATATGGATCCAAGTTTATAACCACATACTCCCGGCCGAAAGGCCCGTTTGCAAACGTCAATCTAATGGCCAAAACAGGTCGTAAATCGAAAACAAAATGGGATCCCGGGTGATTTTCCTATGGTATGAATTGTTTATGTGACTGTGAAGTAATTGTAATTAAGTGGTTTGCTGAATATGCTTACTAGAAGTGGTATATGGATTGAAATTCCCCGTATGTGTCGAAATTGATTGTTAGGATCATAAATGCAAAGGTGTTAAAATGTTGTGCAATTGGTATGGCAAGGATGATCTTGAGTTGATAGTGTGATAATATGTGTTTGCTTATAATGTGCATAAAATGTTAAATAAAAGTGCATAATGTTGTGGTCATATTTAGTTATGTGTGAATGAAAGGATAGATGCCTATTTATAACATTGAGTGATGATATTGTTATGTTTGATGAATATGGAATGAGTTGGAAGTGTAGTGACAATTATGTCATAGGAATATGCATTTATGTATTGATATGTTTAAGAGAATTTATGGGTGAATGCCATTGAGATGAAATACATATGTTGAGAATTGGTTGTTGAGACATTATTAAAGGATTATGGATTGATTATATATCATTATATGTGTGGATAAATGATTTATTTGGAATGATAATTGGGGTTAGGAGTTTAAAATGGTAGTGTGAAATGTTATTGAAGTGTATGGTTAGTGTTGTTGAGTTTGATCCAGGACACCAGCGATGCACACGCGGTGGCAGCTAAGTACGTGCAGTCGCTATGACCACGCGTACTTAGGCCCCGATCACGCGTCTAATTGCACCCGAACTATGCGTGGTGGCAACGACAACGCGTAGTTGACCACCACCACGCGTAGTACAAAATGATCACGCGTGGATTGCTGGTTTCTGGTTTTCGAGAATGCTTATATATATAGTTATTTGTTTGATCGAAATCCTGTTGAATATTTAATTGTCGTATGACTGTGTGATGATGTAAATCTCACTACATTATTATGATTTACTATGGAATGAATATATTTTATTAAATGAAATAAGGACAGTTGTTCGTGTTGGTAAGTGTTACTTACTGAGTTTCATAACTCACTGTGTATTATGTCTGTCGTGTGGGCAGGGATTTGAGGGACACAGCGAAGGGGTGAGAGCAAACTTGCTACTTGAAGGACCGAAGAACCAAGGGGGGTCGTGCACTAAGGAATAATGGAAATTTGTGCCATACCTATATACATTGTATGGTGTTAATGCATGTGTAAAATATTTTAATAGGTTGTGTTAGCATGTGAATCTTTGAAATAATTCTCGTTCATGGAAAACTTATTTGAGATTGAAAACATGCATTTTGTTTAACTATCCCGAAATTCTTTCAAAACTTTTATAATGCATTTTATGTAGATAACGGTAGGATTGCGAAAAGATAATTATCTGCAAATAGTTAAATGTTATCTGCACATAGTCAAATGTTTTGTTTTCCCTCTACTCTATTACCTTTAAATCATTGTGTTCCTAAAATAATTGATGTCCAAGTCTGGGTACCATTCAAGAAATGAACGTACTTGAAACGAAATGGTAATCAAATTTGGGTGTCACACTAATTATGCGAACCAACAATGCTTGTCACATATGTCAGAGTTTGAAACTATTTTCTTTAATACTAGGTGTTATAAGGTAATATTTTTCGACTATGTTTTCATCAGGAGTAGTGTAACTCAAATGGTAGAGAGCTTGTTTAGCATGTTAAAGATGCAGGGATCGATTTCTACTCATGTATTTTTTTATTTTTACTTTGTCAACTTATACATATTTAATTTTTATTTTATAATATTTTTCATAAATAATCCATAAAATACATGAATTATTTCCCTTTATTTCTATTTAAATACATCTATTTATATTTTTCATAGAAGTTGTCACCTTGTAGTCAACTTTTTTATAAACTTAACATGTTGATAATTTGTGGTCAATTTCTAAACTTATTTTAAACATTTTTCTTATGAGTTGTCATCTTATAGTCAATTTATTGTCAACTAATGCTAATTAGTTTATCATCTCTTTATCAACATATGCTCAACTCATATACATGTAGTTATTAGTGTTTTGTTTTATCAATTTTGTTTGTCGACTTTTTCTTATTGTTTACTTGTAGTCAACCTGTCAATTTCTTATCAACCTCTTATTAATTTGTTGTCAATTTTTTTCCAAATATAATTGTATATAATTTTTAATTCATTATGTTATTTATTTGTCAATATATTATCAACTCATATACATGTAGTTTCTGGTAGAAATTGTCAAAATCTCATGTCACACAAGTCTTACCATCTTTCATCATGACATCTATTTTCAGTTGGACTAATAAAAAAAATAGTTAGAAGAGTGAAAAAATGTGGAACTCATTTTTATAAACAATTTTCCTTGATAAACATTATAATTTATAGAAATGATATAAAATCAAATTTAAAATCAGAGGAGAGAGAGAATAGAATAGATATATATACGCTCATTTTATAAATCTCGCCCCAAATTCGTTTTCATTTGTAAAATAAACACAAGCGGAAGCAAAATAAGTTTGAAAACATTCAAACTGAAAACATGCGTGTATATACATAAATGTACAACATGTACAAGTCCAAAATAACAAAATGAAAACCGGAGCTCGACCTCTGACGTAAACTCGAAATGTACCGATCAACTCTGTGGTCCAGTGATAAACAGCTACCTACGATCTGCACAATCATTTAAAACAACAACGGGGTGAGTATAAATAGTACTCAATAAGTATTCTTAGCTTTAACGTAAATGATGTGTAGGGGAAAGCATAAAATAGCACGAGGACGTGGGTATCTATCTTGTCCCCCGGCATCCCCGTATGCCAGACAACAAAACAATCCACACAAGTATCAAAATAGCACACAGCTCAACTATATTGCAAATAGCAATATCAACAGATAGCAAATCATCGTCCACACAGGAATCAAGTATAAAGATGGGCACACAGCCAAAGTAAATGTGGGCACACAGGAACCGTTCCCCAAACCGTTTGAATCATTGTGGTTAGACAGTGCAGGCGAACGGTTAGGAGAACGGTTGCGTAAACCGTTCCTCAAACCGTTTTGGAAACCGTTTCCCAAACCGTTCGCATCGTGCAGAAGTTTAAATTAGAACGCGGGATAGAAATCAAGAGAGAGGAAAGAAATAGGGTTTCGACCAAAAACTCACCCAACTCGACTTTGAGCCTCCCCACACTTAAAACCTTCAATCCAAACGTGTATCCACTCCAAAAACATCAAGGAAAAACATCCACACCTTTAGA
>CANYCX010129888.1:0-14113 GCA_948193385.1 Breynia disticha f. nivosa
CGTACTTTGCTGTCCACTGCGCGTACTTCCTAAATTCCTGATTTTCCGATTTTTCGTCGATCGTTTCGCGTCAACCTTCGATCAACCTTTCGTATATCTTTGTATATTAACAATAAAACACATATTTATCGTCATTTTACGACAAAAAATATCTAGAATGTTACAGCATCTGAAGCATTGTTAACTATTAAATGTTATCATCTATATGAATGTTAACTTATTTATGAATAAAAAATATACCCGTATATATTTCATATATAATTTTTATTGATTAAAAAATATTATTTTTAAATATATTTAAAAAATTAAATAAAAAATTATAGAGTTTATATTTTGAAATTAAAAATTTAAAATTAAAATTAAATCATAAATTAAATAAAAACTCAAGTAATATAAAATTTAAATATATTATTTTTAGTGAAAACTTATAATAATAATAAATTTTATATAATTAAACATTAAAAAAATTATATATGAACGAAATAAAGAAGGATTAAAACAACATTGTTTTGACTCCGATGTTCAAAACAAAAATTACTTCAAGAGCCAAAATGAGTTTAAAAAAAATGAAATTGATCGGCGAAAAATGCGCCATTATGAATAAAAAAAACCCTTCCCATCTTGCAACGTCGTCGTTTACACTTGGGCAGTTCCTCCACCATTGTCGCCGTTTGTTTTCCGTCGACGCGCACTCTGGCAATTACTCCCACATCATCCGTTTGTGTTCAGTAAGTAAAAAATATAAGCAATTTTGAAGTTTGTTTTACAAATAGAAGAAGGATGCAGTGATTCAATTGAATTCGCATGATTGCATATTAACGTAAAGTAAACGTATTCAATATTTGCCATGTCCTTATCTATACATGAAATAAAACTTATGCTTCTCTTTTATGCCTATAGATGAAATAAGCTAAACGTGATGGAGAATAGAGCAAGAAGTGAAGAGGATGGTGAATTAAAAGGGGATATGGATAACATAAGTGGATATGTATTGGAGAAAAAGGGCACAAATGAGTTGAAAAAAGGGACTATAACACTGACTGAGTTGTTGAATCTGCAGAAGATGGCATCAGCAATCAGACACAATTCTGTGTGAGGTGGGAATGTTGTTGGCGTGATTGACGTTGTTTTTTCAAGTTTGTTTTCATATTCTCGTACCATGTCTTACATACAACCTTGGAGGTTTATGGCAACTTGTAGACAAAATAAATACCATCATCCATTATGTTCTACTCAGAAAATTGAATGGTCACAACTGTTATAAGAAAGAATGTGGGAAAAGATGTTGGTTAGATTGCAGCTTATGCATGAACTTGAGAGTTATGGTTTGCCCTATTCCTCGTCAAATATAATCCCTTCTTCATTCCAAAGTAAAATTCTTTTAGAAACATGCAGATGTATGTCCGCTGACCAAGAACTAGAGACGGAAATAAAGGAGGTGCGCTTTTTTGTGGAGCATATTATTATAGTTTCGCTCTTCTTTATCGTGCATACTCCTATAGTCTTGCTTTTTTAAATTCTGTGGTACCACTCTTTTTACCTATTTTTTTGTACTATTTTTAAAACAGCTCTTTTCACTTCTATTTGAAAAAAAGATTCGTGGAGTTTATTGTTTATATTTTATTTAAAAAAATTCACTCCATCTTTATTAATAAACGCATATTTATTTTGTTTTTTAAATGTCTAGCTTTATTTTTCTTAAAAATATGACCACAATCAATTATATAAGAGTATTACTTTATTTTTCGGAATTTCAATTACATAACACTCTGCTTGTTTTATGATTCATTAAAGTATAGTAAGGTATGCTATAGTATTAGATAGTATGATTAAAGAACCATTACAACCATAACTCACCAATTTGATGGGTTAAATTTCATGATTTTATGAAGGTTTTTGACCAATGAAATAACCACACCAACCAATATCATCCATTAAAATATACAAAACAAACATGGTTCTAATTTAACCATACAATACAATACCATTCAAAATCATGAACCAAGCAAACTGTAAGAGATTATTTATATTTTTGCAATTTTAGTTACAAAGTTTTACACGTACGGACTATTTGAATTTGAATCATTTAAAACATTTTGTACCGTTTGAAAACAATTGGAACTTGTTTGAACAAATTTGAATTATTTTGAATCATTTAAGATGTAATTAAAATATGTGATTTTTTTTTCTATTTTTGTATCTTTTTATCCAATTGAACATTTTGAACATATATACCATTAACATAAGTTTTATGCTGTCAACTATTTGATTCTTTTTTTGAATCATTGCAACCATTTGAAAATATTTAGAACCTGTTTGAACACATTTGGAATCTTTTTGAACAATTTTGAACCAATTTAGGAGACTTTTTGGGTAAGGAGTCCTCACCTATTATTCGTGAGGACATCTTACAACCTTTAAATTTTATAATTTTTCATTTGGTGAATTCATTTATTATGTAATATGTGTAAAATATGTAACTTTAAATATAAAAAATTGCATAATAAAAAGTTATATTTTTATTATGTAACAAAAAAATAAGAAGTTGCATAATCTTATAAAAAATTCTATAAAATATTATATAATGTCCGTAATGAGGATCATTTTATAGGTCTTCACCTAAAAATTCACCACCAATTTAAACTATTTGAATCTTTTCGAAAATTTTAAAACATGTAAATGTTTTCCTATTTGGAATAAATTTGAACTATTCAAAATCATTATGAGCTATTTTTTTGAAAAATTTGAACCTTTTAAACTATTTGAATGATTCTGAACCTTTTGAAAAATGACATGAAGACAGTACTGTGATTTGAGATGGAAAGATTCTGTTTCTATTTTAAATATAAAAATTTGTTGCTAATTTAGTGGATTTTTATTTATTTTCATTAATTGAGTTTTTTTACAAACAAACTTTTAAACATGTACATTTTAATGAATAGAAATTGAATGAGTATTTTTACAAATAAAAAATTAAACAACTTTAAATCCTTAATTAACCCAATTAATAAGCAAAAAAAAGCTCTAGTCTGGCACTATATCAACAAAACCAAACCAAATTCTCATCAGAACATAAAAACAAATCAATAAACTTCAACAAAGATTGATAAGATCGTGCCCACAATGAAGAACCATTGCATTTTTTCCAAATAAAAACACTTGAAAACTATCTTCTCCAAACATCTTCACATGCACAGTTGACGTTGAACTTTTCTAACTTAAATGTCAACCCAGAACATGCTCAACTTGCTCCCCAAAACCATTTTCTTGCCACAAATCTTTCTCTTCCATGTATAAATGGAACTTCCATGGAGTTGAACCAATGTGTTCATTTAGAGACAATCCAAAATGGGTTACGTCGTAATTGTTTCATTTCCATTGTTGATAGTTGTTTTGGTGGCTATGAGCTTTGGTTGCTACACCATGGGACTTCATAAGGGTCGGAAAGAAGGTCAAGGAGTGGCTGGAAATCCGCCAGAACCACCGCAAGGGCTTCCATTTCCGCCTCCGCCGCCGCCGCTACAGCAGCCAATGACTCCTCCTCATCATCATCATGCTTACTTTGCTTCACCCACACCTCACAATCCGAATAACGTCTACGTGAAACAGGACCATGTTGGTGTTATGAATGTTTAATTAATTTAATTAAGAAAGCTTGTTTTAAAATTGTTATATGTATTTTTGTTTGCATGGCATCATTTTTTACTCATATTTTTTTTTTAAAATTGGAAATGATTATAATTTTCTTGGTAGATCATTATGATGTACTAGTACAAATAAATTAAATGTAATGAATTTTTAGTTTTTATTTTTGTTGATGACTAAAATATTTTTATAATGATAAAAAATAAAGAGAAATAGAAGGTCAATTTTATAAATAAAATAGAATGATATGGTTAATAGTTTTTATCATAATTTCTTCCATTTGAAATTTTAAATTAGACCATTTTGTTTAGATTTGCAAATTCATTATTTTATTATATTTTTAATTCTTTCATTTGAAGGTTTTAATTTTTACAAAAGTGTAAACTGAAAAGCAAAATTTAGAATTAGCAATGAACTTCATGAAAATTCATAGAATTGTATCTATCAAACATAAGCTAAAAAAATGAAAAATATGAAGAGCATGTAAGACTATTAATTCGTATTAGTTAAGTGGTAATTGACTAATTATGTCATGTTATTTTCTATCAAATATTACAAAAATTGATTTCGTGTTATAAATGAGCGACAAATCTTGCTCTCTTCCCAAAAATTTACATAGAGAGAGAAACAAGTGGAAAATATATTGCATAAAAAGCCAAATTCGATAACAGCTCATCCCCTTAACATTGATTCCTCAACACATTATTTTAAAGAAGGCTTGGCCTTCACCAAACGAAAAGTGACCGTTATAGAAGCTTGAACGTTAAGCCCTGAGCCGTTGGAGCTCCAATATAAAAACGCTCCACTTCTAGACATCTCCGCACCAACAATCTCTATCATTCTCACCATTCTTTCTGGTTCACATAAACAATCCTGAAATCCAAAATCATTCATCGAATCAGAGAAGAAAATGGGGTTGGTTGTGGTCATATCATTGCCTTTGATACTCTTCTGCTTACTCCTTGGATTTGGCTGCTATTTCTTGGGAAAAGCTAAGGGGAGACAAGATATCCGCACAAATCCTCAAGTTTTTGGAGTACCAGCTCCACCTCCTGGCACACTCTCTTCTTCTTCATCTCCTCCATATAAACAGCAACCAGACAACTTGTCTCATGTTTGAAACTTCGTTGGTTTTTAGTTCACATGGTGTTGTAGAGAAAAGTTTTACTGGTTATATATTAATTGTTGTGAGAATGAATTCTTTTGGTTGTGATGATGGGTTTTGAATGTGAAATACAGAGTGAAGCTGTGAAGTTTGGTGTTGTATAGTGGTTGAATCAAAGAAGTGCGAATAAAAATGTAAATTGTTTTTCTCTATTCTGTGAATCGCATTTTTTAGTACTTTAACAACTTTCTCAACGGTTTGTCACCCACTTATTCCATTTAGGACTGATCAAAAATTCACCAAACCACCCAAATCGACCACTAACCGATCAAACTAAACCGAAATTTAGGATAACCACTATAAGTGGATAGATTGATGGTTAGATTTTGAGCAAACTACTAAGAGTAGTTTGATTGATTGGTAATTTTGGTTTTTCAAAATCCACTCCTAATCGAATCGATCCACCATCTACCTATTTTAAAGAAAATTTAAGTATATAGCATTAATTAAATTTTTTCTTAACTTTTTTTACTCTTCACATTTTAATTAATAAACCATAGTATATGATTTGTTTAGATCCTACATAAATGAAGTGAATAAAAGTAAAGATTAATGAATATAATTTATTTCAAAACTTAAGTAGAATTGAATTTGAAGTCAAAACATTATTTTTAGTTTGTTATTATGTTATTTGAAGTAGACGTTAATTTGTTATTATTTAAATTGAAAATACTTATACAAGCTGCAATAATTTTTAACTTACTATTTTTTTTCTAATTAATTATTTTGTAATTTTTTTTTTGGTTAACTGCTCAAACCGACCAAACCGAACCACTATTTAGTGGTTAGGTTTGGGTGGATAGACTAATAGAATGGATAGATTAGTGGTTGACCATTTATCCAACAACCAAAAGTGGATAGGTTAAGTGGTTTAGACAAATAACCGACCAAACCTATTCACGATCAGTCCTAATTCCATTTGTAACCCAATGGTTTAGTAATTCAGCTCCGTCAAATCATCTGTGTTGTCCAACACTACAGACATTGAATCCACACTACTTATAATTTCTTTGTACACCTCCCAACTTTCTAATACGGAATTCTCACTTATTTACTAACACATCTCATTACCACATCAGAAAATGGAGAAAAAGACAGACGATCAATCAAACAGAGCCTGAATCCAATAACTATGTTTGCACATTAAAAAAGGAAAGAAAAGGGCATAAGATGTTAATCTGTTTATGTGTGGCAACAACTAATCTAAAACAGTGATTTGTGGTAGGGATATACACACAAGCCTATATGTCATATTCTTCTGTTACGTTAGAAATCGTATAATCTTGTTAAACCCGATAAACCATTCCCACTTCAATCAAAGACGAATGTGGAACGCCAAGTGCAGTAGCTGGTCTCCGGCAGTTTCGTCTAAGAAAGCCATACACAATGTTGATTACGAACTTCTTAAAAAATGATGACGTTTCACTCGCCAAAACACAGGTATTGCCCATCATATATGCGAGACCAGCTTCCCTTGCACCATCTAGTTCCTCCATTTCCTTACTTCCCTCACCACGAAACCTGATTGTTCTTTCGGCGGCCTCGTTCACAGATCGCGTTGAGATACCACCATCATCATGATCCACCTGGATTGCTTCCTGCTGATTGACCATCAACTTCTCTGCAGAGGAATCACCGTTATGGAACTGCAAAAAGTTTGTGACTGTGTTGATTAGATGTCTCTCAAAAGCATCAGTGTCCATTCTTGCATCCTTGTACCCAAACCTAACAATACACCGGTAGAGACGAAGCTCTGACGGGCCAATGCGGCTAACTACATAACGCTGATCAATGGGAACTCTTGGAACAGTCAGATGCTGAAATGTAACAAATATGAGGACTTCATGAAAGGCAGAAAAGTTTGTGACAAAATGTCCAAACATAGAAGGAACCCCAGAAGCCACACTAGTATAAACTAAACCAATGCCAGGAACACGGTTTATGCCAAGACTTGGCCCCAGATTTAAAAGCATATTCAAGCTTAACTTGTTCTCCAACTCATAGGAATGTTTCTTTAATGTCCCATAGTGCCAGATACACATCACAGACAACACGATCAAAGAGAACACCAGAGGGAACCAACCCCCTCTATGAACTTTGGCAAGGCAAGCTGAGAAGTAGAGCAACTCTATGGATCCAAAGATGATAGTGAAACCAAAAGCCGCCAGAAGACTCCAATTCCAGATCATGACAATAATGAAAAACATTAAAAATGTGGTAACAATCATTACGGTGCTGACTGCAAGGCCTGTACCCGGAGAAAAGAACACAAGATGGTAAGAGAAAAATATAGGGTGTTTGTAAGCCAGTGCATTGTTTATGAGATGGAAGGAAAAGAGAGAGGGAGAGAGAGAGAGAAAGAGGAACAAATTATTACCATATGCATGTCCAATCAGGTTCGTGTCCCGGAAGCCAACAACAACTATAAGACACAAAAGCATCAAGATCCAATTCACCTCTGGTATGTAGATCTGCCCATGTATTTGATCTGATGTGTGTATTACTTTAACACGAGGAAAGCACCTCAATGCTCTACACTGGCTAATAATGGAGAAAGTGGCAGATATAATAGCCTGACTTCCTACAACCGTAGCAAGAGTGGCAATGATAAAAATTGGCCAGAATACCTTCTCTGCATGGGAATAAGGGAAGAGTCTCAATACTTAGAGAGTAATGCACCACAAGGATATCATTAAGTATCTAATGATTTCAATCTAAATAACTAATATATCGGACAACCAATAGGAGAATTTTTTTTCCCATGAAGCTCAAACGCAGAACATTATCCACTACAGATAGTATGTTTTGCAAGGAACAAACACGTATGGAAATGATATACTATGCCAAGAGAATCTGATACTATGCCAAGAGAGTCTGATTTTACCAGGGATGGCCATGTAAAAGCTTCTTTGAAGGTCCTCTTTATGCTTAGAAAGATATGCAGCTTCACCCATATAAGTAAGAATCAAGCAAGGGTAAACTACTGCAGTGAATGAAATCTAGAAATTGAGATAAATAAGGCACAATTAATATATAATCTGTAAATCTGATAGTGTATTACTGAACTAGCCAAGTAATAATGACTGTATCTTCCATTAAGTCTCTCAATGAACAAATTAAGCACATCAAAACTATAAGACTTACTCTGATTGAAAGTTTAGAGAAATGACCAAGATCAGCAAACATGGCCTCTGCACCTTTATGACAAAAAGGAAAACTTTCAAACAATGTCATCAAAAAAAAAAAATCTAATGCACAGCTGGTGACAGAAGGCTGCTGCTAACCTGTAATGGAAAGAAAAACGCCTGCCAGAGAAGCCCACCCATCACTTCCACTCTTCTTGAAAAATAAGTAAATATAATGTGGTGAAAGAGCACTCACAATACGAGGATTCCACCGAGCTATGTTATAAACACCGACTCCACTGATACATATTAACCATGACAAGAGGATGGGAGCAAAAAGAAAGCCAACCCTATGTGTACCAAAATGCTGAAGCGCAAAGAGGGCCGCCAATATCAGACAAGTTATTATAAGCGTTAAGTCTGCACCAGGAATTATGTTTAAAAAGTCACAAATAACACAATCTCCTCTCAGGATAGGTTTGTGTGTGTGTGTGTGTGTGTGTGTGTATATATATATATATAAAAACCTAAGGAAACCTAAGGAACCTGGACATTCTAATCATGCAATATGATAACTATATGAAAAAATTCACGGACAAACTGACATAGCATTGATCAGTTGCTATATTTAGGTGAAAAAAATCATTAGGACTAGATAACAACAAAAGATCCAACAATTTATAATATAGGAAAACACAAGATTCTTCTTTTACTTACTCTCGTGCAGACCAGTAGCCTTGATTTTGATGCCTTGAACAGCAGAAAGCACTGCAGAAATAAAAGATACCAACCACTCAAGTTGATATCCAATTACTTAAGAGACATATATAAGAATACACTGTCAACTAGAATAATTCCTCTTTTGTACAGGTACAGCATTTAACATGACATGAAACCAGAACCATGAGAAAAATGACTCAAGACCAAAATGTGATGGTAAACACTTGAAACGTTCCCTGCCCAGAATTGAGAAGCCTTATTAAAGTATTCCAAAAGGAGAGTGAAACTTTGTTAAAGAGTGAACCACTACATACAGTTCTTCAATCAACAAGAAGCATTTGCGACCATTCATGACATAGAAAACATCTAGAGAAGGCCAAGATAAAGCCATCAATATTCTCCCACTGCTATCTAAGGCATCTATGTTACTGATATTTAATAAAAACATACCCCAATAATCTGGAAGAAATTCTCCTTAAATTGTCTCTCTAATAATAGGTCCATTTGAGCGGAAATTCCAAAAATAATTGACATGAGTGTACAATGATACAACCTCTTATTTCTACATACTTGCTTGAGAACACAACAAATGACAATTTACTACCCTTGCCTAAATTAGTCAATAGAAAAGAATATACCTGACATTGACGGTGTCAATACACCATCTGCAATGACCATGCTAGTCCCCAAAAGCACAATCAACAGCAATATTACACGAGAACTACGATGCTTCTTAAAAATTTCCTTCAAAATTGTATTGTTAATGCTGTCCATGTGTGACAATTCAAGCTCTTGAGGAGAAATATCATCACTTGCAGCATGATGAGCACGTAGAAGACCCACACCAGTACGCCGACAGAGTAAAGAATACAAAGCAAAAGTGCCACCTGCAACAATATACAGCCACTTCAAAACCCAGGGGAAAAAAAAAACCTTTTTCCTTTTAATTAATGCATACAAGTATAATGTGATAAATATGCAGGTCTTTGAAAGCACCTTCACCATTATCATCAGCCCCTAATACAAATATAATGTACTTGCAGAGAGGGATTAGAGTCAAAGTCCAGAAAACCAAAGAAAGTACCCCAAATATTTCATCATCTTCCCCATGAAGTCTCAATTTCCCCGCAAATGTACTTTTGTATACATAGATTGGTGACGTACATAAATCACCATATACAATCCCAAAGCTCTGGTACGCCAAACTCAGAGTCGTCTTATATGATTCCTGCGACAAACCATTCAACAATAACAAATTAGTCGCTAATGACTGGGATTGCAACTTGTTTGTTCTAGAGTCAACGCCAACACCTCATGACTTGGATGCAATCCTAGGCGGGAGCAAATAAAAAATGACTCGTCAAAATATTTTTCTAACAGAAGTTAGTGAATAATTCTTCTCTCATCTACTACGAACTATAATTCATTCAACAAAAACTTGCTAAACAGAAGCCTCGCTTTCTCAAAGAAATGGGCTTGCGACTCGTTACTACTACACCCAACTCTAGCGCTAACAACTCAATGAACTCATAGTTTCGATTGCAAATGAAAGTAAACAAAAAAATAAAACTTTGGCTGCATTCAAAAAACACTCGACATCGAAAAGTTGATAGAAATTGACAAATTTACAACGAAATTTTTCTGGTAATGATATACTCAATGGAAGCATAAGTAAAAGAGAAAAGTAAAGGGAAAGAAAATCCAAATCAAGAAGAATATAATATAGTGAAGTGAAGAAGTAAAATTGGAAGAGAAATTAAAAAGGAAGTAAGGAAGTGAGGTTACGAACCAGATGAAAGCGGGGATCCATGAGGAGTAAGATGAAGTAGAGAGTGGGAAGTTGGAGAATTTATGGGATGCGTGAGTTAACTGAAAAAAGCGCGTCTTCTCTCACGCCCTTTTATTTATGAACTCAGTGAGTGAGAGAGAGAGAGAGAGAGAGAGAGAGAGAGAGAGATAGGGAGATGTTACAACGGGAAAAAGAAGCCGCCAAAATGTCCCTTTTTTGCTATTTCCTTGCCTAAATTTGGGACATTTTCCTATAACTTAATTTGGGATTCAATTATTTATTAAAACTTTCTACATAATCTGACAAATATATTTTTATTTAATATATGTCACTTAAATATATACCTCTCTTAAATTCAAATTAATGGGTCTTTTACAAAGTTTATTTTTCAGAAAATTATATTTTTTGAAATTAACTTTGTATAAAGTATGATAAATGTGTTTTGATTCAAATTATATTTTTTAAAAAATAGATAGCATTTATTAATTTTTTTTATAAACTGATATTGATATTTACATAATTATCATCACTAATAATTATGAGATATTTCATGAGATAAATTTAAAAATAGAATAGTAAAAATATTTTTTGTATTTTGCTAAACAAGCAATTTTCTTTTAAAAAAAGTATTTAATTTCTTGAGAATATGAAATAAAAAATACAACTAAGATAATTTTTTCACTATTCAGAAAGTTCAAATCATTTAATTTTAAAAAAAAATTCTCTTCATTTACGCTTAATCAAGTGAATTCATAAGCATATTAAAAATTTAATAGTTTTTTTTTCTAAATAATTCTAATACTTAAAATTAGTTAAATCATGTGTTATTCTTATAATATATTTAAAAATTTTGTTAAAAACACTTTATTATTAAAAAAAATATTAATGAATCCAAATTACACATCTCTATCTCTCTTTATAGATAAAATGAAAAGATCTGTAATTGGTAATTTATTGTTTGTATTGAGATAATATTTTTTTGTGTCTAAACCATTCTATACCTCTCGCTTACGGTGAAAATTGATCTAGATCAGAGCAAAAAGCTTTGTTGCTACTACTTTATAAGGGTAATTCCACTAAAATTTGATTATGAAAATATACCAAATTAAATTTTACAAGAGACTAAATTGTCACTCAACTAACCGATCATAGATTTTAAATTTCATAGATTTTATTTGTGTTGAGATAATATGTGATGAGAAAGAAGTTGGAAAAGGATTTTATTGATTTGTGGAGCGGTCGATGTCATAGGTGGGAAATGGTGATAGGAGTTGTATTGTGAGAGCCTTGAGTTTCAACTATCTTTAATCTTTATGGTCAAAACGGTGGAAACCGATTTAATTAATTATCTCTCAACCTTTAATATTTTTTGTAAATCGTATTTAAGAACTTAATTGTATGACTTCTTCAAGTTCATTTCGATCGAATTAGAGTTGTTTATTTTTAAATAATGATATTTTGTAATTAATTAAAATGTTGATCTACAAAGTCTTACTCATACTTCACAGAAGGAAGTCATAGTCATACACTATAAAATAATGTTGCAAGAAATGGAAAAATAGGCACCCAACCAAGTAAGCTATCTAAGTGTGGCGTCACACATATCCCAGCCACACACAATTCGATTTGGCTCCAACATTTTCAATGTTTCACATCTTTCTTATTTGACACGGAAGTGGAAATTTCCATATGATAGGTTACGGAATTGCCTAGAAATAATGGAACAGGGGACCTCATTTTGTAATTTTATTTTTCTTTATACAACTGCCGTCATATGTGATACACAGATCTTAACGAGTTGGTCACAGTGTTATTTCATTGAGAGGACATTTTTTTAATATGAGAGAGGATTTAGAAGTACGCACTTTTGGTGTACCAATTATCGTGTTTAGAGTAAATGTTAGATAACCAAGTGTGGACGAAAACTCAAATTGGAGACCTTATGAAGAGACTAGTTCAATCTAACTATTAAGTCTAATTTATAGTTTACCCAACGAAATTTAATATTTTTTTCATATATCTAAAATTTAAAGTTCAGACCATTTTATGCCAAACACTTTGAGCTGTTTCGTTGATATAGGCGACTACTATACGGTTCTTATATAGTTACTTTCCTAGTTTGGTCATCTATTTTGTATGAATGACAAAAAAAACTCATATTCGAGAGAATTTGATCCGATGCAATTTAAATGGGGTGGAGTTTTTAACGTTTGACGGAAAACATGGCGGGGTAGGAGGCAACCCAGAATTAGAAATAAAGCAGACGAGGTGTGGTTCGTACTTAGTACCCCCACCTCATTCTCTATCCTGAATCCCACTATAAAAAATATAAAAATAATATAATATATATAATGTAATATAAAATATATTATGTTTTGTTTAGGTATTTTATGATAAAAAGTGTAATTTGAGCACTTACATTTTATTCATGAATTAGATATTGATTGTACTATGAATTATATATTTTAGAATATAATAATTATTGAAGAAATATATATTTTATAAATAAAAAATCATATATTAGAAAAAGGGTGGGACGAGAAGGTGTTTCATATTTTTTAAATGAGATGGAGATGAAATATCAATTTTGTAATTCAATGGGTTGCGGGAACAAAGAAAGAAAAAATATTGTGGAGCGGGGACGAGAGGCCATAATCCGCCCTCAACCCGTCCATTGTCATTCCTACTATTCTAGACGATTTTTTTTTGCTACAAATTTTAAGAAAGAGTTTGAATAATTCTCGAACCAAGAGTAAAAAATCTTAAAGAGACCTAACGAGTCATGAGGTTAAAGTCTGCATGTCTTTCTTATTATTGCTATAGACGCAAATATCGAACTCGCATATTCAGTGTACAGTTTGACTCCGGGACAAAAGATATTCTGGACGATTATCTTGCATTCACGGTTATGTTTGGCGGGAGAAGAAGGCCAGAAAGGGAAAGGTAAGAGTGGTCGAAGAAACTGATTGAGAATTATAAAATAAAGCTAAAAAGGAAACATCAAATGGTTTCCGAGCCGGAAGATACTCGAATGATACCAAACTTTCACATTCTGTTGCTTTCTTATATTTGGGTACAACTTGGGATGATTTAAAGAGCAGGATAATGTAAATTTACAACAAAGAATGATAGGTGGACATGTTGTTTAAATATATGATGAATTTTGGGTTAATTATTTGCACCATTAATTAGGTCGTCAAGTGGGAAGATTATTCAATACGTTGGGGGACTATTTGCAAATTTCCTTTTCAACAAATGGTCCACGCTAACACAAGTGCGTACACAACAATGGATATAATCAACAGTGTCTAATTTCATTAAGTCGCTCTAACATGTGCTCTTTTAGTCTTATAATATATATATTGTTTTAAAAAAAAATATTTTTGTTATATTATGTGTTATTTGTAATATGTGGCTTATCCCACATGGTTCAATTTCAAAGTGGAAGTGGGTGAGTAATCCCACATTGCTCATAATAGAAGGAGGGGAGGATTTTTGTTATAAATAGAAGCCTCATTTAGCTTATTAAACCATTCCAACAATATGTCTCTTCTTTTCTAAGACTTATTTGTTTTCTCTTCTCTCTTTTGTAATATTTCTTTAGTGAAATATTAATTTAGTAGTATCCGAGGAAGTAGGCAAAATTGGCCGAACCTCGTTAAATTCTGG
>CANYCX010129896.1:0-10456 GCA_948193385.1 Breynia disticha f. nivosa
CACAGATAAAGAAGCTCATTATGCATTACGAAATGCGTTAATTGAACATTTGTGGGAGCATTGCAGGAATGTTGAGGACTAAGAGACAACGAATTCAGATGTTTATTTTTAATTAATATATGTATTCGTCCTTAATTACCGTAATGTTTGTTTTGTAATGTTTGTATTTTTGCTAATGTTTGTCTATGTTTTTTTAATTATTGTAATGTTTCTTTAAATTTTAATTTTAATGTAATGTTTTATTTTTTTAATGTATTTTTTTAAAAAAATAATGTTTTTATGTTTTAATGTTTTATTGATATTTAAATAGTACTTTATAGGTAAAATAATTATATTGATTACTTGATTGTTAAATTTAATTAAAAAATAAATTATATATGAATATGCTTGGAATATTCTTTTTAGTGATAGAAATAGAGTAAAGCTGGTTGGAGTGAAATAGAGTACACACTGTAGCTGTTGAAGTTTTGAGTAAACATACTGTATTTTTAAGTATATGGTTGGAGATGGCCTTATACCAAGGGATTCCTTAGCGGTTGATGGGTGCACAAGCCCCCACCGCGATCAGTTTGTCTCCGTCCCTTAGCTCAAGCTTAATCATCCACAAAAATCTTAATCAAATCTCTCTCTATCTCAAAATATATGTCGTTTAAGGTTATGAACACATATTAAGAATACATTTAATGTATCTTAAGTTGGTATTCAATGACTAGTATACCCTTTTATTTACGTACATCAAAAGAATTACTAAATTAAATTTGTATTTAAAATATAAAACTAATGAAGGTAATACTGAAATAAATTACTCAATTTTGCATTAGTATAAAAAGACATATAATTTGAAAAAAAAATATATAAAACGATATCTATTTTGAGACAAATAGATTAGTTGAACCATTTTTGTCTAAATTATTTGCAATCCTCTCATTACTTGACACAAAGTGTCATCAAAATTTTCAAGATTTCCCCATCCTTTGCCTTCTTGTTTCTCATCACAGAGCTTTTTACTGGTAGGACATCTGACGTAACTATTCAGTTGCACATTGTAACTCAAAAATATAAAGGGTTATTGACATAGCGTACAGTATTATCTTCTTTAATTGCAGAAAAATACATTTTATTTTTAATTTACACATTGAAGTTTTAATTATACTTAGACTCTTTATCTTACACTTTATACAACCATTTGTCCTTGTATTTAGTATGGCCTAGCCCATGCTTAGAATAATAAACATATTTAACCCATATACATGTTTGAACAAAGGTCACAAGATGCCAACGTAAAAGTATCTACTTTCCTCAAATGCCAACCAAAGAAATAGCTTTTTTGTCTTGAGTTTACAGAAACCTTACTTTTTTTAATTGCATCTCTCTCACCAATCTCTCTTTATAACTGCCATCTCATCTTCAACAACACATCTGACTGTGTGGATTAGCTAGGAGTGTAGATCTGATTAGCTTGTAATCAACCATTTCAAAATTAGTTCACTTTAAATTGACATCAACCCCATTATGGCAATTAAGAAAGATTCATATTACATAAAGTCAATGGTTAAGTCTATGTGCGATCTATTCTAAAGAAACATGTGACAGTTTATCGGGATTCTTCATTGTGATTATGATTGGTTTATAAGTTGCATCTTGTTTGATTTTGGGTTCAATTTTTCTTAGTCTCTTACATATTTTACTTTGTGTTGTGCTTAAAACTCAACTAGGGCTGTAAACGAGCCGATCCGAGCCAAGTTTTGGCCTAATCGAGTTAGGCTTATTCAAAATTTTACGAGGTTTTGCTCGAGTCGAGTTTTATATCGAGCTCAAAATTTTGTTCACGAACAGGCTTGTTGAAAGTTTGCAAACAAATGAGTATGTTCACAAGCTTTTCGAGTTTTGCTGAACAAAAATTAAAATATAATTTTATTCAATGTAAAATTAACACATTTATTAATATTATTAATATTTTTTATATAATAAGGTTATTGTTTTTAGTTAATATAATAAATATATTATAATTTATTATATATTTTATCAAAATATAACTTTATTTTGAAAGTGATTTACTTTTAAATAAATCATATACATATTTGAAATATAAAGAAAATATGAAAGCTACATTTAATATAAAAAAATCAAATATGTAATCGTGTTTATTCACGAACGTTAAATGAGCATGTTCACGAGCTTTCGAGTCGAGCACTACCTTGTGCAGACTCGACTCGTTTAACTATTTGAGCCTAACATTTTATTCATGAACATGCTTGATTGTAAATGAGCTGAGCTCAAACAAACTTTTATCGAGTTTGAACTCGAGTAGCTCGCAAATAACCTGGTTGATTTACACCCCTAAGCTCAATAATGATTTGGTCAATATCATCACATATCTATTCACACCATGATAGCTGTCATGATGCAATAATTTATACTCCAAAACTGGAGCCTCTAAGCACCAAAATCATCTACGAGTTCTATTAGCCTCGATGCTCGAATGCCTCGCAATCAGCATTAACATCATCAACAAGTGGTACTCACATTTTGTTGATAAGCCGATTTTATGAAAGCTTCATCACATCATTTCATCTACTAGTTATATTAATCCTCAAACCATGAACCTCAATTCATCATATTGCTTTGCTTTGTTAATTGATTAAAAAAAATGTTTTACCCACAAATTTCATACGTGCCACTTTTAAGAGCTTTTAACATTTTTTCTATTTTTATTCTCTCAAAGAGAAATTAATTCAATTGTCTTATATTTTTTTAGTCCAAAATTAAACTATAAAATGATTTTTTGCATTAATCTAGCAATAACAAAATTATTTTTAAAAGGTTAAATATGCATTAATCGATGATAGTTGACTATAATATGACAGCTCATTGAAAAATATAAATAGCGGTATGTAAATGAAGATGCAGATAATTGATTGTTGTATATGCATTAATTGATGATAAGTTGACTATAATGTGACAGTTCATTGAAAAATATAAACAGATGTATGTAAATGAATATGCAGATAATTGATTCTTGTATTATGCATTTTGTCAACTTGTTAACTTTATTTGTCTACTACATGTTCACCATAAGGTGACAACTTTTAGAAAAAATGTAAAAAAATTGAAGGCAATACGTGTTATTGATTTGGAATTTAGGGTTTCACTATTTGGTGTTTTGTAATTTTTTTGTTAACATTTTGTCAAATTGTTGTCAACTTTATTTGCCTACTTTAAGTTGACCACAAGGTGATAACTCATAAAAAATGTAAAAAAATTGACGACGATACGTGTCACTGATTTGGAATGTGTTTGGATGATAATTTGTAGCTTGTTTATTGTTGATGAATGTGTTTCAATGAGATTTATTAGTTTGAGAATCGAAGTGTTTTGAGAGGTTTTATTTTTTAAATTTGGAATTTTTTTAATTGAAAAAATTTTGCGAAGAATCTTGCTAGATTTAATTATAGATGGCATTGTTGGCATTTATTTTCCAAGATTGAATATATGGAAAGATGGAATTTTAAAAATTGTAATCTTGTAAATTGACCTACATGTTTTGGCCTAGCCCATGTATAGAATAATAAGCATATTTAACCAAGTTATTCTAGATTCTTCTTTCACTTTCTCTCTACTACATCGATTTACTCTAATTTGTCTGTTTTTCATCTTTCTACCTTTTGTCTTCCTTTCATTTCTTTGATCTCAACTTTTTTTTTTAAAACAGGTAAAACTTCCAAGAATGTTTTTCCTAAAAACTTTAAATTCATTTATTTTTATTGCTATTGCTTTTAACCTTTGTTTTTATTTTTGTATTATATGTTTCATTCAGTTGTTTTGTTTATACAATACAGACAATTCTGGAATTTTTACTAAATGTTATTTATTTTCTTTCTAAATATTGTTGGAAACAATGTTGAGGTTCTTTGCTGACCAACAAGAAATTTAATTAGGTTTCATATGCTATTGATGGAGAGAAGGTAAAATTTAGCCCAAACGTATTTATAATATTTTTTTTCTTAGATATTATTTTTGTCTGAATTAAACTCATAATATTTTAATTTTTGATCGGATGTATTCTCAAATTTAACAAAATAAACATTTAGAAATAACACTATGTTGTGATGTACATGTTTGTTTCCATATATTGAATATCAACTTAGTAATGACATAGTATTCTAAACTAATTTTTTTTTCATGTGGTTCAACATAATATCAACTTTATATAACTCTGTTACTATGTGTTAATATTTTTATAGGTACATGTTCTAAATTGAATTATTTATTAACATTTCATTGGCTTTATTTTAATATTAATTTTATAGAAACTTTTTATCAATACTAATATATTCTTTATATTACTGAATTTCTTTACTTTTACATTAATTGCAGATGTATATAAACTTATTATCAATATTAATATGTGTTAATATTTTCTATGCATTTTTATTGTAAATTGAATAGTTTACATTATATCAATATTTTGTTTTATTTGTACAATATACTATATCATGTGGATTAAGATGTGACAATTATAGAAATATTGACTAAATATATAGTTGATGCATATTTGATATATACTCAATACCAACTGAATAACTAGAGCATATTTTTTGTATGTATTTGAATATCGACTTAATAACAATACATTATCATTATTTTTTAATGATTTTTCTTATATGATGATATGATAATTTGTATGTGTTATTGTTAATACTATGAATTTAGCATAACATTAGATGTATTTTTTATAAATTGAATACCAACTAATTTTTTATACTATATAATATATGTGAAATGTAAAGTTGATATATTCTGTAAGTACAATGTATAATTATGTTTACATTTCACATTATATTTTGTTTGTTGAATTTTGAATTATGATGCATTAACAGATATAATTATGTTTGTTCTTGCAGGAATGTTGTTAAATCAACGATGAAAATGATTGATCTTCACTCTTCATCCCAAACTCCTCCATAATAAATTAAATATGGAATATTGTTCATTGTAGAGAAAAACAAAAATATTTTTTTAGTAATTTGAATATGTAGAATTAATTATTTTTTTGAATTCTACTATTGTGTACCTAATGCTGATAAGTTTGATCATGATAGAAACTTGATGATTGTTGATAAAGCTAATTGAAAATTGTAAAACATGATTAATTATGTATACAATTTACTTTATTGTGATGATGTGTTTTCATCTGTTTATGCAATGAGTGTGGAAGCAAGAGCTATAGTTTTGTAAAAGGTATATAAATATATATATATATTTATTGAACCGTATTTTTTGTAATTATAAAATGTTATGTGAAAAAAGTCTCAATTATGAATGGGTTATAATTAAAAAATAAAATGAAGGTACATATATTATTGACCCAAATATAAAACATCGAGAATCATAATCTTAAACAAATGTTATAAACAAAGGACACGTACTAGCATATAAAATTTTTGATCTATCCATAAATGTTAAATATGGTCTAACATATTCCTTATTTACCTTTTTTTCAAAAAAAAACACTCATAATACCAATTATACTCAATTTTTTTTTAAAATCAGTAATTTCTTAGAAACCATGCACAGATATATTTATAAAGAATAAAAAGAACAACCTACCAGACATAACATTCCATTCGTTCTAAAAAAAGGGTTACATTCAATTCCCTTTAAAATTAGCAATTTCTTAGAAGCCATGCACAAATATGTGATCTAATAATAAAGATATTTGTTGTGACTGTAAAATGAATTTAAAGATATAAATAGATGCATTTTTTTATGTGGATGTTACTGATGACTCTGCTGTTATTAGAGATTGTTCTTTATATTCGAATTTTATTTGATTAAGAGATTAATAAACTTTTTCATGTTGTAAATAAATACATTTTTTTAAGTGGAGTTTACAATTGTATTTTTGTTCATTTTTTGGATAAATATTGATAAAAAAATTTGTGGAAAAATTGTTCACTAAAAAAAATACAAAATATTCTTGTAGTTGTACATACAAAAAGTTGACAATGTCAACAATAATAATCTTCAATTAGAAATCTTAAAAATAATTGTTTTTTGTCAACTTTGTTTGTTCATGCAATTTGATGGCAGTCTCTGCTACTAATTTGGTAATTATGATTTTATTGTTTGAATTTTTGTAATTTTTTTGTCAACCTTTTGTGAACCTTGTAGCAACTTCTTGTCAACTTTGTTTGTCTACTTAATTTCACGAATAAATCAAAACCAAAACCAAACCGAATAAATCAATCAAACTAAGAAATAAAACTGAATAAACCAAACAAATCGAACTAACCAAACTAAAAATACCAAATTCAATTCAGTTCGATTCAATTCGATTCAGTTCATTGTTTTAGTTTGGTTATGCCACCTTTACCTACAATTGACTCCATCATATATCAAAGACAACTGCTCTCGAAACAAAGTAATCAACGACAATAAAATATATTTTCAATTTTTTATTTTTTCAATTAATTTTATTTAATCTTCGAACATAAAAACCAAAACTAAACCGAATAAATCAATCAAACCGACAAATAAAACTGAACAAACTAAACAAATCGAACTAACTGAACTAAAAATACCAAATTCAATTCAGTTCGATTTGGTTCATCTTTTTAGTTCTATTATGCCACCTTTACCTACAATTCACTCCATCAAATATCAAAGACAACTGCTGTCGAAACAAAGTAATCAACAACAATAAAAATGTATTTTCAATTTTTTATTTTTTCAATTTATTTTATTTAATTTTCGAACATCAAAACCAAAATCAAACCGAAAAAATCAACCAAAACCGACAAATAAAATTAAATAAACCAAATAAATCGAACTAACCTAACTAAAAATATCAAAATTCAATTCAGTTTGATTCGGTCTCATCGTTTTAGTTTCGGTTATGCCACCTTTACCTACAATTCACTCCATCAGATATCAAAGACAACTGCTGTCGAGACAAAGTAGTCAATGACAATAATTCATTGGACGTCACCATTCTTCCATTTATTACAAACATTATTCAAACGCTTGAAATCGTTTCGTGTTACTAAGGAAAGATTTCTGTGAAGTCCTAATAAAAGAAAACAATACTATGCAACCATGAAATGAACAACTGATGCTCCTTAAAAAAACATAAGTTTACTGTTCTATTCGATTCTAAGCCTCTTCTTAAGCTCCAAAAGAAACCCATAAATCTTTTCTCCATTAGGAAGAACACACTTTCCTTCTCAAGGCACCTTTTAGCCCATGCAAAGATCTTAGGGCATTCTGACTCAATGTTGAAGTTTCCAGCGGTCTTATAAGCATAAAACCAGGTATAAAATGGTATGAAGGACACATCCACAAACCCCATTTTGTCACCTCCAAAGAATGCTTTGTCTCCTAGCTCTCCTTCCAAAGTCTTTAACACTTCTTTCAACTCTTTCTTGACTTTCTCTTGTTCTTCCCCTTTAGTCATCACTAGTTGCCTTCCAGCTAGATAAATCTGCATCATGTTCCCAAATTTGTTTTTGCCAAAAAATGAATCAGCAAGATATAGCCACATGCTATAGTATCATATAATAAAAAAATTGAAAACAGATAATCTTAGTTTATAGAATGGCTTTTCAGAATTTTGTTTAAGAAAAAAAAAGGTAAATGAAAAGTAGTAGGTACCTTCTTATCAATATAGTCAGCCCAGAACCTCGCTTCAGCTCTCTCATAAGGGTTAGAGGAAAAGAGAGGAGATTTGTCGTACCAAACCTCATCGATGTATTCAAGAGCAATGAGAGATTCACAAATTGGTTTCCCATTATGGATGAGAACAGGAATCTTCTTGTGAATTGGGTTCATTTGTAGTAGCAGAGGGCTCTTGTTGGTCAAGTCCTCCTCCTTGTGCTCATACTCGATGCCTTTCTCAGCCAAGGCAACTCTGAGTCTCATTCCAAAGGGGCTTGGCCAGAAATCCAACAGAGTCACTTGAGCACTAACCATTTTGCTGAATAATAATATTTATCAGAACAAAAGCAGCTTGTAGAGTGTTTTTGGTTTAGTGGGTATGAGAATGCATGAAACAATGGGTGCGTATTTATAGCCTCGATGGCTCAGGGAAGTCGGTTGGGTGGATTTGATTTTTCAAAATTGGAGAAAAGTAGAAGAAACACGAAGACTGTTGTCATTACACATAATTCTACAAATGTATTGAGTTGGCGTAAGAGCTTTTGTCACTAACATGTCTTTTTCGCCTCACTGCATGCATTACGTTGTCGGAAACTACAGATGAATTCCAGAAAGATGTGTGAAGTCTAATTGGGATTCTTCAGATGGATATATGCTTGAAATATTAGATTTTGATAATATGCGGGTTTTTGTGAATTGAAAATTAAATACTAAATATTAATTGTTAAATTTTAAGTTTTAATTATTTGATTTATTAATAAAACTATATATTTATAATTGAAAATTAAATATCAAATATAATTATTTGTTTGATAAATATTTCATTAACAATTGATTTATTGTATAAATATTTATAAAAAATTAATGAT
Organism: Breynia disticha f. nivosa; assembly: GCA_948193385.1. Taxonomy (NCBI): domain Eukaryota; kingdom Viridiplantae; phylum Streptophyta; class Magnoliopsida; order Malpighiales; family Phyllanthaceae; genus Breynia; species Breynia disticha. The sequence continues at coordinate 8,526 of CANYCX010129896.1, forward strand.
TTAATGAAAAAAAATATTAATTATGTCTGTAATGATTATTTCTTTTCCAAATTCTTCAAAAAGTCTATCTTGATAATTGTTTTTCTCAAAATTAATACCAGGGAAATGGTTTCTAATCTTAGTAAAGCCCCAAAAAATATAACCTAAAAATGCAAAAATTGTAAAAAAAAATTAATAGTGGCAAACGGCCTGGGGAATGGTTTGCCTAAACCGTTCCTCAAACCATTTCGAATACAGGCAACCGATTTGTAGCGCGCTGAAAAATGAAGGAAACAAGTGAGCAAACGGTTTGTGCAAACCATTTGGCAAACCGTTTCAACCTGGTGGGATTTAAAAACAGACTCGCGTGAGCATTTTGGAAAGGAAACAAAAACCCTAAAGAATAGCCACCCGATTTCCTCTCCATTCCACATTGAAACCCCTTCCATTCTAGAGCCTAAAATCACTAAATCTAACTCTAAAAACCCTAGATCTAGTGGTTCTTGGCTTAAGGAAGAGAATACTCGGTGATTCAATACGAAAGAGAAAAAAAACGAGGTTCGAGTTTCGGCACAGAGTTGAGCCGAATGCCAACTTTGCGGAATTCGAGATAAGTGCATTGAATCACACTTACCTTGGTATGTCTTGAATCTGTATGGTTAAGCATATATGATTAATGTTACATTCGTTGAAATGGTAGAAAACATGTGTCGTTAAAGGATTTGTTGTACTATGAACGTATATGGGTTGTGCTTTGATGTGTTGAATGCAAATTAGTGATGGTAATGTACTATAAAAAGTACTTGTATGAAATGAATGATTATGAGATGATGTTAATGTGCAAGTGTGCTATATGTGGTGACATGTGGGGATTGAATTAGATTCCTTGAGAATGCAAAAATTAAGTGAAGTGAATGATGTGCTTATTGAGTTATGATTGTGTTGGATGTGATATGGAGTCTTGGATGTTTTTGTGATGAATTGTTGAACGTAATTGTGTGGCTAGTGAGAATGCTCATTTGATCGTAGCGATTAATGATTTGTATGAATGACATTAAAGTGTGATGGAAAATTGAATAATGGTTGAAAGTTCAATTTGTGAGATGATAAATTGACTGATTTTCATAAAGGGAAAAAGATGAAACTAAAACAATTTAATGAAATGCATATCGTGAGTTCGAATAAATACGAATTATTGTGAATGTGTGAGTTCGCATGGAATGATCGCATGAATGCAAATTAAGATGTTTGCGATTAGGTGTGAATTGTTTGCATGGAATGTGGCCTTACGACATGTGATGGTGATGAGTGAAATCTCATGATATGCATGTCTGTGCATTTGATAGTACGATATTCATTATGAAAATGTTTGGTATGTGATTATGCTTGATTGTATGGGATTGTGTATGATGAGCAATTCATTGAGTGAATTGATGATGGATGTCACGTTGGCATTGCATGAGCATTATGTATGTTCATGATGTATGGATTAAAAAGGGAGATTAGCCCGATGAAATGGAAAGGAAGGATCAAAAGCTCCATTCCTATGAATGAAAAGGGGGATCATCCCAACGAAATGGAAAGGGGCAAGAGCTCATGTTAGTTAAAAAGAAAAGGGGCGAGATCCCATGATATTTGAAAAAAGGGGGTTCGCCCAGTGAAAATCGAGGAGCGAGAGCTCTGTCATTATGAAAAGAGGGGATTAGCCCAACAAAAAGAGAGAGATCTCTCGAATGAAAAGAGCGCGAGAGCTCTCTAGGATGGAAATGATGGGAGACTTCATGGCATATTTTATGTGAAAAATGAATTAGCATTTCATTTTGCATTTTGCATTCCTTGTGATTAAATGGAATTGTATGCGTGAAAATGAATGTTATGTGGTGATTAAAGGATTGTTATTGGCATGTCCTATATTGAGTTATAAATATGTGCTTATGGATTGATATGTGTGG
>CANYCX010129904.1:0-11304 GCA_948193385.1 Breynia disticha f. nivosa
ATTAGCACGGGGTTGTGCTCATGCACACAAGATCGTGTTTATACATAATTTCCACCTAACAAGTCGTGCCTCCTTCAACACGTGTCGTGCTCAATTTCCTCATTCCCAGGTAACACGGCTCGTGTCAGGTTAAGCACGATGTCGTGCTAACTTCATTTCCCAGTTAAAACAACAACACGAGATGTGCTGGTCAAATTAGCCTTCAACAAGATGGTGTGTTGGTCAGTACGAGGGCGTGCTGAGTCTCACAAATGCCCAATTCAATCTGTTTCTACCTGATTTGCACACAACATTCATACCATTAAGTTTTATACTGTTTCAATTCGTTTCCTTGGCCATTTCAGATTAATTAAACATTCTTATTTCAACACACTGCCTAAGAACTTAAGGTAAGGTATGTAAAGCACATAGCATCTAATACCAAAACATTTACATACCATTTCCATCTTATGCACACAACAATTCGATTCACACAGAACATTAATATGGCACACAGCAATACCAAAATCACACAGATCAACATCCACACGGGATAACACATAGCAATCATGAACCACACAGGTTCTAACTCACACAGATATCATACTAAGGCATTATATTTAAATTAATGTAAATGTATGCAATTCTAATGCAAATCCACACAGGATGTCTATGGTTTTTTGTCCACTATTGCACACAACAGTGAAAATCCTCTATCCCACATAGTAGAGGAGTGACACACAGCCTGAGCACACAACTCTGAGCATATCACTCGTACAGACGGTACAAACTCGTCTACGAACACCACACAACACATCCTTTATCCACACAGGAAATCATGTGTCACACAAATGCTTATGCAACGCATATGAATGTATATGCAACATTCGTAATCATAGCACACAGCAATGCTCACACAGAGCACAATAACCAATCTTAAGATCAATATCATACAGATATAATCATAAACCACTTATAAATAAATGTAAACCTCTTACTTGTAAGTATAATCCTTATAAAGCCCTTTCCTCGACCAATTTGCAATAATAACGTCGGGCTCAACTTCAATCCAAATGTCGTACAGATCCTTTTGTATGAAATAAAACACATGACGCTATTATTTTGCTTCGTTCTTTACTGATTCCATACTTCAAATTAGTATATAATCCCTAAAATCAATTCTTCACTTACTAAAAAGCATATCAACTAACCAACCTTCATTCTAATAATGATTCTTATTTCCAAACTCAATTATACTCACTTCAACATATGAACTATCTGATTTCCAACGATCAATTCAACTCTTAATCCTTCTAACTAAACCTTTCAGCAAGCTAAACTCTTCTAATAACACAAAAGTGGAGTTTAAGCTTACTTTAGGATGATTTCCACCACAAATAAGACAAGGATGAGTTGTTCCTTGCTTGAAATCACTCTTCTTCATGCAATTAGGGTTTTTTTCTATCTTCTGCTTGCTTGGTTATTCTCTGTTTCAAATGATTCAGTTAATAACAACACTGTTTGATTAAATCCAGAAGACACGATCTCGAGCACGGGTCGTGCCATAAGGTTGTGTTGTGCTATCTTAGCACGTGCTTCTGTTTAGTCATGCACGAACTCATTTTATAATTTATTCAACACAAGTCATGTTGGTTTCCCAGATTTGAGCACAAGGTCATGCTCTTCAGCACACATGAGCACGAGAGCGCGCTCATGACCGTGCTCACTGCAAATTTCTGCAGAATTTTCTGTACTTACTAAATCAATCTGATTTGCTTCTATTTTAAGTGATTTTCCATATAACATAATTCATATAAATTCCAGGACGTTATAGACATCATAGAATCCACAACCTAATTTTGTAGAGTGAGAGTTGGTGTTCTAATAATAACATTAGAGGATGGTCGATGAAAATATTTGTCAGATGGATATTGATTTGCCATATGGCCATAACTTTAACAAGTATGACACTGTATATTGTAGCTAATGGAGAAAGATGATTATCGATTAAAGTAGGTGTGACGACCTCTACCACGATCACATCCACCTCTTTATCCACCATGCCCATGTTGTCCATCATACTTGACGTAATGAGCATAAATAGGGGCAGTCGTAGAAGTCATATCACCAGAGAATCAAGTGAAGAGCATTGTGCAAAATTGGCAGATGCATTGAGGGAAGTAGTAGTATGTTCATCTTGTTTTAATTAGAGCTCTTCACTAAGCAATAACCCAAACAAATCATCAAAGGAAATGCGTCATGGCGAGCATGCAAATCTCAAACAAAAGGTCTATATTCAAGACCAAGGCTAGCATTTATCTAGTTGCTTCAAATAATCAAAGGAAATACATCATGGCGAGTATGCAAAGCTCAAACAAAAGGTCTATATTCAAGACCAAAGGTATCAGTCATCTAGTTGCTTAAATCATTTGAACTCACAAGTTCATTAAAAGAGCAAGCTGATGTGCAATCATTTTTACTTTTTGCATATAAGTTGAAACATAGTCAGTACATAATGATAAAGAGGATAATTGAACACGTAAACTGTGAATATGAGTTCGTGAGCCAAAATCATATATGACAGCAAGCCTATTCTAGACATTAAAGGTCATCTCAAGTGTAATAATTTGAGGAAGTAGACTTTTAAAAATAAAACATGATCCAGCTAAGCACAAGCTGATCATGTTTGTACAATGTAACAACAGTTGAATTTGGTTGACTGTCAATGGTTGTCGACAGGTATGGAGTGGTACCATCAACATGGTCGTCAAGTATACTCTTAATATAAACAATAGCTGAGCATGCCATGATAAATAGTTTAAAGAAAAGAACTTTAATGGCATGATAATAGAAGGGATAATGTTGGACTGGTTGGTTTCAATAGGGATAATAAGCTGATGTGATCTTGTATAGTACTCTGTTAGGAGATTTTTGGTGGCTCTAATACCATGTAAAGTCTTATGCTCAACTTTAGTTTTATTAATTGTGAATGATCGTATATATAAATAGATACTAAGAGTGCCCTACTGATACACAACTACAATGAGATATACATGATAAGTGAATGAGAAGTATGACACAAGTAGAATTCTTTAACCATTGGGAACCTTGGCAAACATATCCTTAACATCTGCTATGTCAATGATGGGAACAAAAGTCGTTCATTCTCAATTATCTCAATAAATATCTCATTCGCTTTTATTAAAGCTTTAGGATTGAGAATGATGGCCCTAGCTCCATTTTCAGCAACTAAAATGAGCTTCCACACAAGTTCTTTCATCTCAATCCTCATTTGGTTATTGATTTTTTCTTATGCTTATTATACATTCTCTCCAAACTAGTTGGTGTAGCTGGAAAATTAGTTTCTGAAATCATTTTGTTTAGAGTCCTATTAAGAATGAACTTTACAGGAGTTTCCTTTAAGGGCATATTTTAAGGAGTATCCATTGATGTTGCTACCTTCTAAGGAGTACCCATTATGTTCTGCATTGGAAATTCTGAGTATAACAAGATGGATGTGGTGTATCCTTTTTTTTCTCTCCATTTAGATAGAGAAACAGATGAATGGATGTCCTTCATATTATTCTCCCAAGTAATTAATGTTATGTCAATCAAAGAGTTCAAATGCAAGCCTTTTATTCTCCCATATGCTTTGATTGATTTACCCACTAATTCAAATTTTTTTCTTGAAAATGCATTGATTAATGTTGCTGCCAACATTAAAAATAGACTGTTTTGAATCTAGTAACAATGTTAAGAATGGCAACACAAGTGTGAATTCTAATATGATAAACACTCCATATTTTATGGACCAAGTATTATTTCTTATGTTAACTTCTGTATTGGTTAACAATCTTATATAATTAATATTAAATATCATATTTAGTGAAATTTTATGTTACTTTCAACACAAGAATAATCAATTTTTTCGACGACCTGCTTTTGAAGTAATTCATCACAAAATATATGGATTTACGACGAAATTTTTTGGTAAAATATAATTTCGTAGGAAATATGCATATATTTATTTAAAAATAAATTTTGTTAAAAATTTTAAATGGTAAAATTTTAAGAGAATATATTGTTAAAGTTAGATAAATTTGTATTAGAATTGTTATTGGGTATATACTTTCAATATAATCAATAAATAAAAAATAAGCTTAAACATAATTACTTACAAATTTAATTGTGATCTTTCTTTGACGAATAAAAAATAGTTTTTTAGATTTTTTCGTTGGAAGATTTTCGTCAGAAATAGTCATTTTTCTTGTTGCGTTTTCATCTTCAAATTTGAACTCAATCTTCTTTTTAACTCAATCCAAGAATATTGAGCAAAAAAATGATTTGATAGCTTAATTTAACTCGTTCCACTGATTGAGAGGATGTTTAACGTTTTCACATAATAAGACCTATTAAAATTCACTCAACAATCAAACAAACGAGTCTTTGACATTAAATTGTTTTATCTTTTATGAAGATTATACAAGAAATGTTGTTGGTGGTGGTGGTGTTAGTCTTATTATTGTTGTTAGTGTTGTTGGTCGTGGTGGTGTTTTTTTTGTGATAGTGTTGTTGATATTGTTGGTGTTGTTGTTGTTATAATGTTATTATTGCTGTTGGTGGTGTTGCAATTATTGTTGTTGTTGTTGCTATTGTTGTTGTTGTTCTTGTTGTTGTTATTGTTGTTGTTATTGTTGGTATTGTTGTTGGCGTTACTGTTGCTGTTAGTGTTGTTATTGCTATTATTAGTGTTGTTAGTATTATTGCTGTTGTTGTTACTCAATCTATTATAACTTTTTCACTTTCTTCATTTGTTTATTAGCCTAGAATAACATCACAAATCTTATTTTATTTGAATATAAATCAAAAATTAATTTGATTGCTTTATTCAAAAATATGAAGCAAAAAAATGAGTTAAAAACTGTTGGTCAACAAAAAAAGGAGTTTAAGTCATTTTAATTTTTTCAAATAGGCGATGATTTATTCAGCATTTGTCGTCATTTTTCCTAATTTAAGATTGTCGCAAAGGGGATGATTCTTAAAACTCCATCCATTTACTCTTGATTTAAGTAAAGGTATAGATAAATTTAGATACATTCTTTTTAGTCAGCATGTGACGCAACTATCTATGTCAAAAAATAAAGGTAAAAATTTATGTCGTCTACATCACAATCTTGTCATTTGTCACTATTCATATGAGTCTTATTTTTGTTTGTTATTTTTCTATTTTGTCTTATAGATATTTTGTCAAACACCAAAACGACATATAAAGATTCAATAGATCTTTGCACCATAACAACATATAAAGGTTAATAACAAACTTTACAAAAACGAAAATAACAAAAACCTTCACAGCAAATCAAACTTCAAATTTTTCTTTGGATAAAATAATAATTTTTACTACAACACCGAATAGTTAAGGCACAACTTCACCACTTGAGACATACCACCTTGCTCTTGTTTATAAATGATTTCAATTAGTGGATAATTTCTGCAATCACAAGTGTACCCAAATTATCAAACAAAATATTTTCGAAATAATACATTCACAAAATAAAAGAAAAGGCATCAATTTGAGAAGAACTCATTCGACATAAATAACTATCAAATGTGTTCAAAGCATGAGTCATAATATAAAAATTTAACTAAAGAATTTAGTTCTTCAACGAAAAGTGTCACTAAAGATTGGTATGACGAGAACAGATGGCTTCAACCAAAAGCCTCACTTAAGTTACAAACAACCATCTCAAACAACACATACAAAGCATCAATACTAACCAAATTGTGCTATTGGCTATTCACATAATCCAATCAACATTTTAAAGCAAAGCAGGAAAATATATATTATTAAAATCTTGATCATTCATGTCATATGCTGATTGATCACCACTAAGAGAAAAATTCAAATCAATTCCAATATGTTCCGTAGGTTTCTTAAAAATTTCTCGTCTTTGTTCCATAGTTGGAGGCGCACTGCATATTCTAGGAATTATCTCATCGTTCTAAGAATTTGGTGTGCATAAATATTTCTTTACCTCTTCCACTCATGGCTTGTATTTCTTCCTCTTCTGCATACTTGTGTTTTTGCAATTACTTTTTGTATTTCTACCTCTTCCACCCCTTGCTTATGCCATTGTTATCTCTTGAGATGATTTCATACGAATCCTATTTGGAGGACGACCTACTATTTTGTCCACAACTGAATTAAATAAAATATTATTTTTGTTGATATTATTCATAACAAGGTTTTGTGTAACCTCTTCCTCAACAATTCTATCGCCATCATTTTCCTCCAAACTTTTCAATCTTTTTTTAGCTCATCTGATCAAATTATATATGAAGTTCTTTTTTCTCCTATCAGCCATCGACATATCAACTATTGAATTAAACTTAACATCTAAATCGATGTATTGCTTGTAGGATTGTCATATTCGAATATCCAACATTAAGAATCAACTTACTTTATGAACAAACAGCATCTTTGCTCCACCTTTTTTTAATGCATCTATTCGAAATTTCTCTGATATTTTTATAGGAGTTAGAAACGAAGGATATTTGGACTATATGCCAGGGAGACATGATTATCAAAGATTCGAGGTAAGGGTACAAGCCACAAAAATGATAGATCTACACTGGGCCTAGTGGGAGCACATGTTCCTACTTGAACCAGTGAGACCCAATTATAAAGTGATGGCCATGGATGGGGAAGACACAACTAAAAAATAATTCAAAGTTCAAACCACGCTAAATAAATTCTCTACTAGATTTTCACTTGTCATTACAAAATGATTGATGAGCTTTCACTCTAAAATTAATCGCTCATAATTCTCCAACATGGGCCCTCTAATTCTCAAGGTGACTATGGTCATAGGGATAAGGTCTCCAATATGACTAAATGTTTGTGGATGAGGAGAATGATAACATCATCCATGCACCATCAATGGCAGTAGTACACTCAATTTTCTTGTATGGAGATGAGATAGAATTTCTTGTGCAGAAGTGGGGGTGGCCAATACAAAACGTGGGATGGACCACTCTCTCAACGACATCAAAAGAACGATCTATTGGTAATTGGGAGTTTAGAAACCTTTTTGTTATTGTTAGAACATCTCTTTTTTAAAGGAGTTGTAATATAAATCTATTATAGTGTTAGTTCACAATATTTATTTGAATTTTATTTAGTGCTTTCAACATAAGTTGAGTTCAAATGAATTTTTATTTTCAAAAACTTAATTTATAATAATATTTTAAATGAAAGTGTACTAAGTATTTATTATAATTTGTAGTAAAAATAATTAATAGTTTTTATATTATTTTACTTTATTTTATTTTCATAATTATAACAGTTTGAAATAAAATAATTTTATTTTAACAGCCAAGTTATTTTGTTGTTAATTGTTATATTTTATTAAGGGAACAAAAATTGGCAATTGCAAAACTCATTTATTCTAAGTGTGCTCGCGATGTCATTAACTCATAAAAAATTTGGTGCTCTTAGTACAAGAAATTAAAGGTGTATTGAGGAGCAATTAATAGCAAAAAATGTAATTACGGGAAAAGTAATTAGTATGGAGTAATTAAGAGTGTTTTCATTAATAGAAAAATTATTTTTAGCTTAATATGTCTTATTTTCTTTTTTTATTTCTAATAAAATCATGAAAAAAAATGAAAAACTATGTTAAAAAACTATCACTTTTTTATTTTAGGATATTGAAAAATTTGTTCAAATTCAATCAATTTTTGAAAAAATTTCTATGAAAATATGTACAATTATGACATTTTAAACTAATTTTTCACAATTAACTTGTAAAAAATATCTTAAATTTTATATTAAGGCTCCGTTTGTTTGACGGAAAATGAATTCTTTGGGAAAATATTCATCTATGAAAAATTAATTTCTGAATTTTATTTTCTAGAATTTTATTTTCTTTTGATTGGCAATTACATGAAAAATAAAATAAAAAATATTTTCTTATGTTTGTTTTGAGAAATAGAAAATATTTTCCATAGTATTTATTATTTTTGATTAAAAATATATTATTATGGCTAACATGTTAAAAAAATATATTTTTTTATTTTTTTTAATTAACTAATTTTGTATTTTTATTCATTCATGTTTATTTGCTATCCATATTAATAAATATTTTTATCGGATAAATTTTTAAAAATCTAAAAATTATAAATGCATTGAAAATAAATAGAGAAAAATTATAAATGTATTAAATAATTTTTAAACTTTATGTAGACTGTAGTAATACATAAAATTAAAGAAAGTGTAACTTTTTTCTAAGAGAAAAATCCTTAAGGAGGCATTCATAAATCAACCATGTCGCTCCATAAATCTACGAATCCAAACTTGTTGAAAATGTCCATTCTTTGCTAAGAACACTCTAGCAACCTTCTCACTTTTTCCCAAGTAGTTGAAAACAAAATCAAGAGTAGCCTCATCAAATCCTTCTGTTCTCATTACTTCTTCACGAAGCACACTCAGTTGTTTGATGGCAGTAGCAACCTCTATAACCTTAGAAGCTAGTAGGGAAATAGTTGTGTCTTCTGTTTCTCCACTTCTCTTTCTATAAGATCGCTTTCCAGAAGCTATGCTAGAAGAAGATGTTTCTTTACCCAGCAACATATTATCGTCTTCATTGAAATTAACAGTGTTGTCTATACCAATGTCATTGAAAGACTTTGCATAAGATCCAACAACAATATCCTTCCCCACAAGATCGCTTTCTATAAGATCGCTTTCCATAAGATCGCTTTCTATAAGATCGCTTTCTATAAGATCGCTTTCCAGAAGCTATGCTAGAAGAAGATGTTTCTTTACCCAGCAACATATTATCGTCTCAATTTTCTTGTTCAAATATTTTTCATGTTGAGGATGTGCCTACAAAAAAATAATTATTCAATAAAAATAAAAGGTGATATTAAAAGACATAGTGACAAAGATATAGTTTGAATTAGAAATTCTTACCATTATTTCCTCCTCGTAATCATTCTTTTCAACGACTATCATTTTGATGCAGTCATCTCATCCAAAACCACTCTTTTCTTTCAATTGAGAGATAATTTTCCATTCTTTTTTTTAATGACTTGAGATGGTTTTCCACATGATCTAGTGTACATTCAACCTTGAACTTTAATTTGATCTTTCCAACTACACAAACAAAGCTATCGTGTTTGAAAGTAGAAGAAGGTTTGTTTCCTTTCGTTGCCTCATCTGCTAAAATTTCTAACAACATATGAGACATGAGTTTTGACCACCTAAATTGTTTATATTTACCTTTATCTTCTTTAATTGTGCTTATATCCGCAAGCATAAAATTCTTTCAGTAGAACTCACCTAAAAAGGGCACGACACAAGGTTACCAAATATATCCTTTTCAAATTAGCAGCATTAATTGTATACAAAGGATTCTTCTAACCACGCGAAACAAGATACTCCTCTGCATCTTTACTCAAAGAATTCCCCTTATAAACACTAGCCGAAGGATCACATATCTAACCAAAACACATCATAGATTCACAAAACACAAACAGCTTAGTTCCAAACTCTTGAACCTAAATCAAGAACTAAAATTCAATACAAACAACATGAATTCAAAAGCATTGGCCGAATGATGTTTGCTTGCTCAGTAGCACTACATTTTCTAACTATTGTCTAAATTAATTAATAAAAAACTCTATAAATTGATATCAGAACCAACTAGTTTACATCCAATTTTTATTCTTAAGAATAATGAAACATTAATAGTCAGTTTGAAATCGAAAATCCAATCCAAACTGTGGATTCGAGAACCGCAATCAAAACCAAAACTAAAATGGCCAAAGCTTATGCTATAAAATTCAATTCTAATTTTTGTTTTTCACAAACTGTTGGAATCGTTTTCCTTCCCAGCGGTGAAAAAGATAGTTCACATGGAAGAGTACGAACAATTTGATCAAGAAACAGTACCCATTCATAAAAAACACCAATACATCAAAACCCAAATCAATTGCCTTATCAACAATCAATAAAACACCAAAGAACATTGAAATCAATAAAATCGTAAAAGAGAAAGGAAAACCCAAAAATAAAATAAAAGAAAAAAAAATAAGAGAGTGACCTCTTTGATGGGAAGTGGAATCCATTAGAATGATTGGAGACCTAAGTAAGAGACAAATAGAGGATACAGTGATGGTGGTAGTGTGCAAATGTGGTGATAAAGAGAACGAGCAAGAAGTGATTTTTTAGGGTGGTTGATTGAGAAGGCAAATGTGTGGAGCTCAAATTTAAAAAAACATTATTTTCGAATACTATCCAATATCTTTCAAAAACACGGATACGTAAAAAGAGTTATAGAAACTCAAACTAATTTCCAACCAATTGTTACCAAACAATTTTATCAGATTCAAACTCTTTTACAAACAATCCCTGTTTTCAAATCACGTGCTCGACTCCTTCTCGTGAATCCTGCTAAACCTACACAACATTAAAACAACCAAAGGGTGAGTATATAGAATACTCAGTAAGTGATAAAACAAAATGTTGTTAAAATGTTGTACAGGAGAAACTACAGTCAGCACGGGGAGTGCTCGATAAACACAAGGATGTGCTCATCCCTGATTTCCCAGTTGGCACAGGCGTGCCTCCATTGAACACGAGATCGTGCTCTTACAAATTTTTTAGATTTAATAACCAGCACGATGACGTGCTGAGCTACGAATCTTTCTAATCCAATTCTGTTTTTGTGGTCCTTGAGTAATACTTATGTGCTTTATAACATATACTTTTCTAGTATATCCAACATGTCATATGTACACTAAAAATCAGCATACAAAACTTAATTAAGAGTTAAATCATAGCAAAACACAACATACTCACATATAGGAACCAACTCAAGCATTTTAGCTCATCAACATATCAAGCACATTTGCTCATCAACATATCACATGTCCCATATCTCAATCCAACATTCACATATCCACAAGCAAGAATAACATGCTAACATAAATGCCATATATCAAGTGTATGCATATGAATATCAAACACACACACACTTTCGAAGATGAATGCCCGGAGCTTATATCTCTCCAATAATCGACCTCAAAGGTCACGACCATATAGCCAAATATCAGAAACGACCACGAAGGCCATGACCATGAAGGCCATAATATCATATTCGACCGCAAGGGCCACGACCTCAAAGGGCCACAATTCTCATAATATCAAATATGCTCCCACATGCTCACAAAGCAAATCAAATGCTTCAATATTTATCGTAAATCTCATACGAAAATCAAACACGACATATAGCCAACCGAGCATGCAAATCAATCATATAT
>CANYCX010129965.1:0-20233 GCA_948193385.1 Breynia disticha f. nivosa
AATTGTAAGTCTTAAATATAACATATCTCAACATTTCTTTCTCCATTCCATTCTATCATCCAATTCTCCTGCATTCTATTCCATCATCAACTTTACAACTTCTAAATCTTTATCAAAAATCACTTTCAAGTTTCATTTAAATCATAATCCATTAATTCAGCAACAATTCCAATTAATATGATCAAAATTCAGCAACAATTCAACTTAATCTCAACTTAACATAAACCTTAAGTTTATGTCTTCCTTCCATCCATTTTCTACACAAAACATATCCTAGCAAATCCATAATATGATTAACATGATTTCCAACTACTTTCTTCAAATTCCAGCCAGCAAAACAGGTATTAAATCCATCCAAAATTCATCTTAAACGATATATAAACCATAAATCAACTTACTTTCATCTTACCTTATCAATTTTCTTCCAAAACCAAGTTAAATCTCCTTCTTTTCTTGCTAAATCCTCAAACCCTGCTGTTTCTCAGCTTCCTCTGAAGGTTTTCTGGTTTTGAAATGAAAGTAAAATGAAGAGGTGATGGAATTGTCCCGACATTCGTAAAACTTATTTTTTTTTTCAAACTGGCAGCTCACTACGCGTGGTGGCAGTGAGTACGCGTGGTGGCAGCGACCGCGCGTACTTTGGTGTCAACTGCGCGTACTTCCTAATTCCAGATTTTCCGATTTTTCGTCGATCGTTTTGCGTCAACTTTCGATCAATCTTTCGTATATCTTTATATATTAACAATAAAACACATATTTATCGTCATTTTACGACGAAAAATATCCAGAATGTTACATATACTCTTGTTATTGTGGATGATTATTCAAGATTTACTTGGGTTTATTTTCTAGCTAATAAAAGTGATACCTTTAATGAGTTTGCTAAGTGGTGTAGATTAGTTTAAAACGAAAAGAGTTTAGCAATCATTGCGATAAGGATGGATCACGGGGGACAGTTTGAGTCCAAGCCATTTGAAGATTGGTGTGGAAGATATGTGATAGAGCACAACTTTTTGACTCTAAGAACACCTCAACAAAATGGTGTAGTAGAGAGGAAAAACCGCACTTTGGAAGAGATGACGGACAATGTTGAATGAGTACAACCTTCCAAAGTACTTTTGGGCCGAAGCAATGAACACGGCATGCTACACCATCAATAGAGTACATCTTCGGCGGGACCAAATGAAGACCCCTTATGAGATGTGGAAAGGTAAGAAACTCAATATCTCATACTTTTATCCATTCAGTTACAAGGTATATATCTTGAATAATGGAAAAGATAATTTAGGAAAATTTGATTCTAAATTTGATATTGGCATATTCTTAGGATATTCTAATCATAGTAAAACATATAGAGTGTTTAATGCTAGGACTAATATGGTTGAGGAATCTATTCATGTTAAATTTGATGATTTGATCTCATCTCCGAGAAAGGTAGTTTTTTTTATGACTATGATGTAGGAGAAACTTCTAAGAAAGGTGAAAAAGGTGCTAATGAAGCGACTCAAATCGAAGAGTCTAACCAAGATAAGATTAAAAAGGAAGGTGAAGCACTTGTTCCACTAGAGAAGGATTGGTCACAAGTCAATGAACATATTATGGATCAAATCATTGGCAAAGTAGAGTATGGAGTTAGAACTAGAGGAGGATTACTTGAGTACCACAAAAATTTTGCATTTGTCTCAATGATACAGCCCAAATACATCAAAGAAGCCTTGGAGGATGATAAATGGTGTATGGCCATGCAAGAGGAACTCAATCAATTCAAATGGTGTAATGTTTAGGAGTTAGTTCCTCCACCCAAGGACAAGGCAATTATTGGAGTTAAGTGGGTTCATAAGATCAAACATGATGAAGATGGAAATCTAATTAAGAAAAATTCTAGGTTGGTGGCTCAGGGTACAATCAACAAAAAGTATTGGATTATGAGGAGACTTTCGCGCCGATAGCAAGATTGGAAGAAATTTGGCTATTATGTGCGTATGCGGCCCATAAAAAAATAAAACTATACAAAATGGATGTTAAAAGTGCCCTCTTGAATGGAGTGATTTAAGAAGAGGTATATGTTAAGAAACCACTGAGATTTGAAGACCAAGAATGCCCGAATCACGTGTGCAAGTTGAAAAGGCTTTGTATGGGTTGAAGCAAGCACCAAGAGGTTGGTATGAAAGGTTAAGCTCTTTCTTAATCCATCATGGCTATGAAAGGGGTCATGTGGATAACACTCTCTTTATTAAAAAGCTTAAAAATGATGTACTTATTTGCCAAATTTATGTAGATGATATTGTATTTAGTATTACTAACCCCTCCATGAGTGAGGAATTTTGCTCTTTGATGAAAGGTGAATTTGAGATGAGCATGATGGGGGAGCTCACCTTCTTCCTTGGACTTCAAATAAAATAAAAAGAAGAAGGGATCTTTATTCACCAAACCAAATACACAAAGAAGTTGCTAAAGAAGTTCAAGCTTCAAGATTGTAAAGAAATCCAAACTCCCATGACATCTACATTAAAGCTTGATAAAAATGAGAATGGAAATTTGGTGTGATATTATGTTTGCAACTTGTATGTGTGCTAGATTTTAATCTAATCCTAAAGAATCTCATTTGATTGCATGTAAAAGAATCTTTAGATATTTGATTGGAACTATGGGCTTAGGAATTTGGTATCCTTCTTGCTTGAATTTTAACCTTGTTTCTTATAGTGATGCATATCATTGTGGATATAAATTGGATAGGAAAAGTACTAGTGGGTCATGTCATTTTATAGGATCTTGCCTAATCTCATGGAGTAGTAAGAAACAAACTAGTGTAGCATATCCACGGCCGAATCGGAATATGTAGCCGCGGGAAGTGCTTGTGCACAAGTTTTGCGGATTAAATATCAATTATCTTCTATCAAGCTTATAAGTCATAATTAAATCTCAGTCAACAAACAACTCAAAAATAAAACTAAAAATCCATTAAATAAATAATGGTTCATCTTAAACTAAGTGTCTAAAAGATTTAGTTCATAATAAATGAAAAAGAGACAATAAGGAATAAAGAAACCCGATATACTGTGGAGAAAATAATAATAATCCCACTGTATTTAATCTCTCTGCTTCTTAATCTTTGCCGCTCTTCATCTCGAATCGTGTTCTTCATCCTTGCCTTTAGAAAATTAATGTATATATGGTGTCTGAATGGTGGTGGTCGCGTGAATAGTGGATAATGATATCGTGAAGGAATGGATTAAGGTTTTGTTTTATGGTGGAATTGGAGGTGGTCTGGATGATGTTGGGTGAAGGATTAAGTGGTGGTGTGAATAGTAGTAAGTGGTGGATGTAGGTCTATATATGATTACGGTTTGAAGGTGGTATGATTAATAATGGTGGCTGGGTTGATGGTTACGTGGATGAGTAGGTTAAGTTGGTGAAGGGTTATTTTGAGACAGTCAAAATTGATGAAAATTGGTCAAAATTGGTGGGTTTTTTATTGGCTTAAAAAATGTTACAATAACACTTAACCTTCATGTCATTTTTTTCGAGCCCAAACCAATAATTTGGGAAATTGCGCTAAGTACACGGATGTTAGTGTCCATGTACATTTTGTACTGTTGTCCATGTAGTTAATTTGCTTGTCCGAATTTGTCCCATTTTAACTCCATTTCGTCTTAATTTCATCTGTAAGTTGTGGAAATTTATTACTTAACCTGCAAATAATTAAAACGGGAGATAAATTAACTATTTTAAATGATAAACGCTTAAAATATATATCATAAATATAATATTTATTGCTCAAAAATATGTGTTTCTGCAGTGCTAGCTCGTGCTAAGCTTCTGTTTTGCTAAATTTGAACTTGTGTTATTCTGTAATATAGTTCGAGTGTTCCCAGTTACCAATTAAGCATATATGACAGAAAAAGTTTGAAATTATACAATATTAAACATGATTAATTATCTGTAAATATGGATTAAATTAAGGAAAAAAGTTTAGGACGTTATAATTTGATATCAGAGCAGGGACATGATCTCTGGAATGTGTGAAAGTGTTGTTTTGTGACATGTATTTGTTGTATATTGTATGGTTTGTGTGCTAATCATTCTGATTCATTATTTAGATATGACATCTGGTTTTAAACCACCAATAGAGAGAGAGGGGGCAGTAGATCCATATGAGACTGTCCAGATGTCTCATTCTAGAGTAGGATCCAAACATGGTCCTTACGATTAGGACCATCCCCAATATTATTCAACTTACCCATATCCACCACCATCTCCAGAGTATTATCCTATTTATAGGGATCCACCATTGACTTCTATTCAGGTGAGATCCAGGAATTTTAAGGAGTTGAAGAAAATGGGAGCTGTAGAGTATAGAGGTACCACTAATCCATGATTTACAAAGGAGTGGTTAGACCAGCTGATATGGGTATTTGAGATGATGGAGGCTAGTGTTCCGGATAGGTTAGAGTTTGATGTTTCTCTATTTCAGAGGATGCTTACAGTTGGTAGAGGAGAATTCTGCATTCACTAGAGTTTCCACAGGTTCTGATATGGGAGGATTTTGTGCAAATATTTAGTAGGAAATATTTGCCAGATGTTTACCAAGATGCGAAGAGGAGAGTTTTTAGCTTTAAAGCTGGGAAAGATGACTGTAGTTGAGTACGAGCTAGAGTTTACCCAACTTTCTTGCTATATTATGAATCTTATCCTGGATGAGAATGATAAGTGTAGGATGTCTAAAAATGGATTGAATAAAGGAATTAGTAAGCAAATCCTTCATACAGAGACAAATGATTATACAGTATTGAGGGATGCAACAGTTAAAGCTAAGGAGCTTCTAAAAGTTAAAGAAGATGATGAAGAAAGTGCTATAAGGAAGAGGACAGCACCATAGGGTGATTCTAGTAGATTTGGAAAGAGACTTGAGTTCACTCAGACTCGAGCTGGATATCGAGGCGACTAGATCACGACCTTCTTATTTGTCTTTTCACGATAAAGGTATTAACTGAGGACGACCGAGTGGTTCAGCGTCTGTGATAGGACCGGTTCGAGCTGTATGTCCCCATTGTCAGTGGTTCCATCCAGAGGAGTACAGGAAGACGACCGGTGGTTATTACATTTATGCACATTTGGGACACCTTATGAGACATTATCCAGATTGAACCACTGGAGAGGAATCTGTAGGAGCTGCACCTCTAGCACAGTCTGTTGCAAAGAGTAGCAAGCCAGTGTCTATTGCCAATGGTAGCCAAGATAGGGGTAAAGGCACAACAGGGTTGATAAGACCATTTACACACATCCTTTTCGTACCTTTTTATGG
The DNA here is from genome assembly GCA_948193385.1 of Breynia disticha f. nivosa. Taxonomy (NCBI): domain Eukaryota; kingdom Viridiplantae; phylum Streptophyta; class Magnoliopsida; order Malpighiales; family Phyllanthaceae; genus Breynia; species Breynia disticha. The sequence goes on from CANYCX010129965.1 coordinate 5,306, forward strand.
TGATTTTCACTAGGTTTTGATGGATAAAACTCATTATTTTAAAGGCTTGTGATCAATTATTTTGTTATCCAGGTGCGTGTGAGAAAGCCGGAGTTTTGCTTGGTTTCCGAAGGAAATGATAAGGGGTTTAGTATCAGCATCTTGGAGAGAAAAATTGGCTGGACAACCCATCACAATCGTTGTTTAAGTGTACCACGAATGAGGCTTGAACGTGATGACTTTTTGATGAGTTAAGTTTTGGACAGACCATGTGCCACGTTCGTGGTAGAGTTGAATCACGAATAGAGGATGCTCGTGACTCCTCCTTGGAGCAAAAATTAGAAGTAGGAGAGTAGTCACGAACGTGGATACCTTAGCATCCTGTTTGAAGGACCATGGTTGGATCAAACTTGGAAATAGAAGGTGAGTCACGAACGTGACTCAATATGGCCTCAATCGTGACTCAAGAGATAGAGCTTGCAGGTTTGGGCAGGAGGCAAGTCTCACTTGTGACGTATTCAGATCACGATTTGGGCTGGAACATGACTAAAGTAAATGGTGCAATTATTGGTCACAATAGTAGTCAAGAACGTGACCCGAAGTGGTCACGAATGTGACTTGGACTAGCTTCACGAGTGTGGTCTGAAGACACCACGAATGTGACTCGGAGATGGATGCAGATTATGGTCAGTAAGTTCATCACGAGTTTGACGCGATTAACCAAGAATGGAGTTCATTCGTGACTCTTCTTTGAGGAAGCAACGTTTGGTCAGAAGTTGAGTCACGAACATGACTCACCATGACCACGAATGAAGACCAATTGTGACTTGACGATAAGCTTTGAGAAATTGGACAGTTTGTGGGTCACGATCGTGACTCACAAGAGTCACAAATGAAGATCTGACTGAGTCCTTCGTGACTCACATTTAGAAGGCCCAAAGTGTCCTCAAATTGAAGGGTTAAGTAGGGTAATTGAGACATTTCATTGAGCTGAAGGAGCACATGTAAAAGGGGGATTTTTCTTAGAATGAGGGATCGATTTTTGGAGGAGAATAAGAGGGAAAATAGAGGCTTGATAGGGGTTTCTTCTTTATCTTTATTTTCATTATGTCTTGTTTATTTTCTTGTTGCTTGTTGATAGATTTAGTCATGTTAGGCTAAACATTTTTTGGGTTTTCCTATGATGTAAATAGAAGTCATGTTTGGTTTCTTTAGAGGATGTTGAGGTTTGTACTTGAACGAATTATCTCTTGATGAATGATTGTCTATTTGATTGTGCTTAATAAATGAATGGTTAGTGGGTAACTATAGTTGATTGTTGTTGGCGGCCTTATTCCAAAATTGCAAAAGCCAAGTTCTAGGGAGGGCTAAATTATTGATTGAATCTATGTCAAAAAATACCTAGTGTGTCTGGATCAGATATATCAATTAATGAATTGCACTTTAGGAACAATTAGTTGTTGCTTGTTAATTATTCATTGCTAGTAATTCCATTCCGAGGTTGCAAAATCCTAGGTTTGGAAAGGCTAAATCAAATAGAGTTAGGGCTTGTTTGGATGGGAATACACTAAATGACCGTGACGTGTTCAATGAAATGCCTAAGTGATTAGTGCTTTGCCTAGTTTAGTGTATCACGAAAGTAGAACACTAGCTAGACTTAAGGACGCAATTTTGAGCATCCCGAAAGGGTCTTTTAATTGAGGATATCATGAAAACACCATCATTAACATTAATCCAATTAAGAAACCAAGTGTAAATCTATTTAAGTCTAGGAAGGCCCGATGCTTTTACTTATTATTTGCAGTTTTAAGTGTCACTTATTTATTGGTTTCTTTAGTCTTCTAGTTTAATTCTCAAATCACCAATTCGTCATGTTTATTGCTTTCTTTTACTTTATTTTTAGCACCAAATTGAATTAGATACTACGTTCCTCGAGAGATTCGATCCTGGGAGGCATACTTCTGCGGTAAAACTACACCGGCCTAGTGCGCTTGCTAGACACCGGTCAAGTGTTTTGCGATGTTGCTAGGGAACAACGTATTTAATTTGATTTCGTGCTTTTTGTTTTCTAAAATCTTCTTTTTTGTTAGTTTCTTCTTTTTGTAGGTTTCAGTTTTGTTTATGCTTCTCCGAGGTCACAATCATCCGGAAGAACTTGTCAACTACTATCCAAAAATAGAAAGAGTGATTTCAGAACGAAGGGTTAGGAATAGATGAATGGAAAGGCAACCTGATTTTGATGAGAGGATCTGTGCACCGGAGGGTGGAGTCCCTATTAAAATGGGCGCGGATCCTATGTTATTGAGGAGAAATGGAAATGGTAATGGCAATGGCCATTATGTTGGGAGACAAGCTCTGCTGTCTCACGGAGGGATTAGACATCCCCCAGGGGTACTTTGCATGACATCCAGAGGCCGGTCATTGGTATGTCGCCTTCTTACATTGTATTGAGTCCTACTGCAAGAAATTATGCGTTGAAGGGAGTTCATTTCAACATTCTCCCTTCCTTCCATGGATTAGCATCGGAGGATGCATTATCATTCTTTAAGGAGTTCTACACTACCCTCCAGACTTTTCCACTCCATGGATTGATAGAGGATGATCTTAGGATGAGGAGTTTCCCATATACCTTGAAGGATAGGGCAAAGGCATGGCTAATTAACTTACCGAAGGGCTCTTTAGGGATATGGGATGAGATGTACAACAAGTTTATGGCAAAGTATTATTCACCTCAAAAGACCATCGGCCCAAGGAGCAAGATTTACACCTTCACTCAGTTGGATGGAGAGGTTTTTCATGAGGCATGGGAACGGTTCAAGATGTTCCTCACACAATGTCCCCATCATCAGTTTTTCTTGGCCCTCCTCACTCAATTTTTCTATGAGGGTTTGTCCTTGGCTAACTAATAATGTGTGGATACCATGTCTGAGGGCTATGTAGGAGACAAGACGTCAGAAGAAGCTTGGAATATATTTGAAATGGTGACTAACAACTTGCAGAATATGGCAGTTAGAGGTCGAAGGATCCATCAAGCAAATGAGGTTTCTTATTATATTATAGATTTGACTTCAAAGATAGATGAGCTCACCAAATGTGTCAAGACTATAATGAGGGAGAAAGTGGAGAGTTGAGGTTCAATGCAATATATGTAAAGTGGCAAGAGTTAAGGTTCAATGCAATATATGTGGGGGTATTGATCATTTGGATGATGATTGTATGTATGGGGAAGCACCGAGGTATAGAGATGCTAACTGGAGGGAGATAGATGAAGCTAATTTTATGGGTAGAAGATTCAACAAACCTCAGCAAGCAAATGACCCATATTCCAATTCATACAATCTCTGATGGAGGAATAACCCTAATTTTGGATGGAGGAACAACTCTAATTACCAAGCTCCAGCACAACCTCAACCATACCCACCTTCCAAACCAAACACCTATCCCAATCAACCATTCCAACCAAGAGATGCAAACACCTTTCTGAGACCCCCATTTCAGAAGCCTACCTATCCTCTACCATCATCTCAAAACATGAACAATCCATCATCATCAACCACCCATGACACCAAACCTAACATGGAGGATATGCTCATGAAAGCAATGGAAAAAATGGAGCAATTTGTGGATTCTCAAGTTGAGACCAACAAGAGCATTCACCAGTTCATAGACACTCAAGCATCCACCAATAGCAAGGTTGACCAAATGGAGAATTTTATGCAAGTTCAGGAGTCTTTCAACAAGTCTACTCTTGCCACATTGCAAGGTTTGGAACATCAATTAGGGAAACTAGCCAAGCAAGTGTCAAAAAGAGAAAAAGGGAAACTACCTAGTTCATCAACACAAAACCCAAGGGATAATGCTTGTACAATTACCCTAAGGAGTGGAAAGGAACTATAAGAGAGGGTGGATGAGAAGTCAACTGATGAATTGGATAAACAAGCGGATGAGAATGGAAACGCAAAAAGGGAACAACCGAAGAAGGGCAATGTAGAACCTCCCAAAGAGAAATGGAGAATAGCCAAAGAGAAGAAGAAAATGGAAAAGGAGGGAGACAATAGCAATGAGGACTTGCCTTTCCCTCATTTTCCACAAACTCTTAAAGTGACTCATAAGGCTAAGGAGTTCATTCAGTATTTGGACATGATTAAGAAAGTGTATGTCAATATCCCATTTTTTGAGGTTATTTTCCATATGCCTAAATATGCAAAGTTTCTAAAGGAAATAGTATCCAGTAAGAAGAAGTTGGAGGAGTATGCCACAGTGCTTCTAACGGAGGAAGGTAGTGCATTCATCCAAAGGAAGTTGCCCTAGAAACTCAAGGATCCAGGCAGTTTCTTAATACCAATCACTATTGGTACGTTAGGAATAGAGAGGGTACTCTGTGAATTAGGGGCTTCCATCAATGTCATGTCCATATCTCTCTACAAGCAACTTGGTATTGGGGAACCCAAACTGTGCACCAATTCTCTACAGTTAGCTGATTTCTCAATCAAGTACCCTCAAGGGAAGGTTGAAGATGTGTTGGTTAAAGTGGGGAAGTTCTATTTTCCAATAGACTTTCTGGTGCTAGATATGAGAGGTGAGCCAGACATTCCTATTATTTTAGAAAGACCATTCCTTGCCACTGGAAGGGCAATGATTAATGTTCAACAAGGAAAGCTCACTTTGAAGGTGGGTAGTGAGACACAGGAGTTTAATGATTATCAAACTATTCATTGCCCAACTATTGAGGAACATAAGTGCTTTTAGATAGATTTGGTGGATGGACTAGTAAGGGACATTTTAGCATGTACACACAAGGGACTCTTTAAAGACAGTCATCACACCCAGCATGACCAAGAATGAGGAAGATGAAACCTTACTACTGGAGATTATGGAGCTCAATGGGGTATTGCTTTCCAAAACACTACCACTTGAAGAGTTGGCTCTAGAAGTACATATTGATCCTCTTTCTAATCACGTCACTCTAAAAGTGGAATTGAAGCAACTTACATCCAATTTGAGGTATGCTTACCTAGAGGACTCATCTACATTCCCTGTTATTATTGCTTCTTATTTGAGCGATGTGCAGGAAGAAAAATTGTTGAGAGTGTTAAGAGAGCATAAAGAAGCGATAGCATGGAATATAGTCGACATGAAGGGAATCATCCCATCCATTTGCATGCACCAGATTCTCATGGAAGACAATCATAGACACTCCATTGAACACCATAGATGCCTCAACTGGAACATGAAGGAAGTGGTAAGAGCTGAGGTCATTAAGCTTCTTGATGCAGGTATAATCTATCCTATCTCCAATAGTGCTTGGGTGAGTCCACTTCAGGTGGTGTCAAAGAAAGGGGGTATAACAGTAGTTAAAAATGCCAAAAATAAATTGATTACTTCTAGGCTAGTAAATGGTTGGAGAGTTTTCATAGACTATAGGAAGCATAATAGTGCCACTAGGAAAGATCATTTTCCTTTGCCATTTATTGATCAAATGCTAGAACGATTGGCTGATTATGAATCTTATTGTTTTCTTGATGGTTATTCGGGATATAATCAAATAGTTATCACCCCAGAGGACCACGAGAAAACAACATTCACTTGTCCATATGGTACTTTTGCTTACTGACATATGCCATTTGGGTTGTGTAATGCACCCGCCACCTTCCAAAGGTGTATGATGGCAATATTTTCGGATATGATTGAGGACATAATTGAAATATTCAAGGACGACTTTTCGGTCTTTGGAAACAATTTTGATGCATGCCTCTTGAATTTAACACGTGTTCTTGAAAGATGTAAGGAAACTAATTTCATGCTAAATTGGGAGAAATGCCATTTCATGTTAAAGGAATGGATTGTTTTAGGGCATCGGATTTTTATTGATGGCATTGAAGTGGATAAAGCCAAGGTGGTGGTAATTGACCAATTGCCACCACTTACCTCTATAAAAGGAATCCGCAGTTTCTAGGCCATGCCAGCTTTTATCGACGATTCATTCAAGGTTTTTCATCTATCACAAAGCCACTTTGTACGTTGCTTGTAAAGGATGCACCATTTAACTTTGATTCGGAGTATCTTGTAGCTTTTAACAGGTTGAAGCAGGCTTTAACTTCAGGTCCAATACTCTCACCACTAGATTGGACTATGCCATTTGAGATCATGTGTGATGCTAGTGATTTTGCTATCGGTGCAATTTTGGGACAAAGAAAGGCTGGCAGACCACATGAGATACACTATGCCAGTAAACTCTTAAATCCAGCACAAATGAATTACGTTACAATGAAAAAGAAACTATTGGCAGTGGTATATGCAGTGGACAATTTTAGGCAATACTTGGTGGGATCGAAGGTCTTTGTGTTCACCGACCATGCTGCTATCAAGTACTTGATGACAAAGAAGGAGGCAAAACTGTGGTTGATAAGGTGGATCCTTCTATTGCAAGATTTGGACTTAGAGATCAAGGATAAGAGGGGATGTGAGAATGTGGTAGCGGATCACTTGTTGCGCCTAGAGGTACCAAGAGAAGGAGAGGGGCCAATTTCTGATAACTTTCTCGATGAAAGCATCATGGCCATTGGAGAAGCAGAAATGGAGTTCCCTTGGTATCCCAACACAGCCAGCTACTTGTGTTCCAGAAGAATGTCAAAGGACTTCGACTTCCACAAGAGACAACGATTCCTTGCAGAGGTCAAGCGGTACATGTGGGATAATCTGTTCCTCTTCAAGAATTATTTAGATGGGATTGTGAGGCGATGTGTGCAAGAGGACGAGGTATCCTCCATATTGAGACACTACCATGCTCTACCATATGGAGGACATCATGGTCATGATCGCACTGCTGCTAAGGTCCTCCAGAGTGGTTTTTTTAGCCCAAAATCTTAAGGATGCGAGAGAATTTATGAGGACTTATGATGAATGCAAAAGGGCGGGAACAATTGGGAAGAGACAGGAGATGCCCCAGTCTAGGATTCTAGAAGTGGAGTTATTTGATCTTTGGGGTTTGGATTTCATGGGACCGTTTCCAAAGTCTTTTGGAAATGAGTATATCTTGGTAGCCGTAGAGTATGTCTCTAAGTGGGAGGTAGTTGCATTTCCAGACAACACAGTTAAGTTAGTGGTGAAATTCGTCAAGATATACATCTTTTCAAGGTTTGGGGTGCCCTAGGCCATCATTAGTGACAATGGAGTTCATTTCAACAACCATCAATTTCGGGCACTCTGGGGCAAATATGGTTGCCGCCATAGACTTGCCACACCCTACCATCCACAAACAAGTGGGCAGGTTGAGATATCGAACCGAGAATTGAAGCAAATTTTGGAGAAGACAGTTAATGCCACAAGAAAGGATTGGGCAATCAAGCTTGATGATGCTTTATGGGAATATAGGACAACATTCAAGACCCCAATCGGCATGTCTCTATTTCGACTTGTGTATGGGAAGCCGTGTCACTTGCCGGTGGAGTTAGAACACAAGGCCTTTTAGGTAGTCAATACCCTAAACTTTAATTTACATCAAGCTGGCGAAAGGTGCCTATTGCAACTAAATGAGTTGGATGAGATTCCGAAGGAGTCTTATGAGAATGCCCGGATCTACAAAGAAAAGACTAAGGTGTGGCATGATAGAAAGATCCACTGGAGGACATTCCATGTTGGAGATAAAGTGTTGCTTTATAATTCTCAGTACAGGCTATTCCCTGAAAAGCTCAAATCTCGTTGGTCAGGACCTTCCCAAGTGGTTAAGGTAAATGTGCTAGTTCCGTTAAGACCCAAGCACCAAAACAACCGTCATTTCTTGTGAATGGACAGCGCCTGAAGCACTATTACATAGGGGACATTGTTTCAGCGGACCATATCCTTCAGCTTTGCACACAAGTCCTATCAATTTCTGTGTGAAATGACGTTAAACTATTCAGGTCTGAAAAGATGTTAAACTATGAGGTAACCTATACATAGTCATGTGGTGACTTGTAAAAATTCACATACTTAAAAGAATTTCTAACTATCCATTTTGTATCCAAGTATTCTTTTATTTATGTGAATCCATGACACCATATTTTTTTTGCTAAGAGCTGTGTTTTCTTTATATTATACCATTTTTTTATTCTTTTTGGTATTATAGTTGATTGTGAGGAAGTTTGAAGAACATGGTTTAGGCAAAGGAGAGATTTGTTTGACTAGAAAGTGTTGCATAATGATGTGTGAGAATGAATGTGCAAAATAATGTGACAAATGCCTTGTGTGTTAACTTCTATTTACTGCAAGTGAGGGAGTCATGAGCTTGAGTCACACGTGACTCCTGTTAGTCACGTTCATGGCTTAGGTTCTATTCAAACTAGGACAACTACATTGATGCACCACGAATGTGACTCTTCATCAGTCAGATGACTGCAGTGAGAGTGAATCATGAAAGGACTCAAACATGACTGCAGTGAGTCATGATGGTGATTGGGTTTCTGTGCAAACTTTGCAACTTATGGCCTGAATCACGAATGATATGAATCGTGACTCTAGTGAGTCACGATCGTGACTATGGTCTTTTATACACATTAATGGAATGTTGCAGTCACCATGAGTGTGATTCCACTCAGTCATGATTGTGGTGACTATTCTGGTAAGGCATTCTGTAGTGTCTTGCTCATTTCGAACGTGACTCCACTCAGTCACGTTCATGATGACCCCTCAGGATAATATTTTTGGTTGCATGTAGGTCAACCACGAACGTGACTCCTCTTAGTAACCTTCGCGATGACCCTTCTGAACAAAATTCTTGGTTGAATGTTGATCAACCACGAACGTGACTCCACTCAGTCATGTTCATAATGACCTTTCTGGACAAGATAATTGCACAATATTGGTCAACCACAAAAGTGACTCCACTCAGTCACGTTTGTAGTGGCACGTCTGTACGACTTGATATGGAGTCAGATTACATTTAAGAATGGAAGCAAAAAGGACATTTACACTTCCAAGTATAGTTTAACTTTTGGAAAATACTTTTGTTGTTTTCCTAAAAGCAACTTAGATTTTTCTTAAACTTATGACACACATTATTAAAAGTGTCAATTAATGTCCTTATTCCAGCAATAGACCACCATAAAACCAAGTAAGTAAATGTTTAACATAACTACTTGGCTGCCTCTACACATACATTTCTCTCTAGGGTTTCTTCTTTGCCTCCTACACACAAATGACACTACTCTTCCATTCCTTCACCTCTCAACCACTAACATCTTGCATATTCTTTGTTTTTACTCTTATTAAAGCAGGAAACATGTCAAAAATTAGAGAAGAGTCGCCTAACAACACGGTGCAAGTCACTACAAAGCACAAGGGGAAGGCAAAGGTCGTTGAGGAAACAGACTCTCCCCTCCACCACCTCCTAAAAACAAGCTGGTGAAAGAATCTGTTCCCCATCTGCCTAAGATCAATAAGAGCCATCCTTTTCTTCGGTTTGAGTCCACCTCTAAAGCCAATGAGAGGTATGATATCTTATCCAAATTGAACTTTGGGGTAGAGAAGACATTATCTATTAGTTTGCTTGCGGATCTTAGGGATGATGGATCAAATTTGACTGTGATTTCTGAATGTGGTTTGAGAAAAGTGTTTATGATGGATTCAGAGATTTATTTTGAACCATTGTTGGAATTTCTACGCACCATTGCGGTTGAATGAGGAAGCCAAGATGATAGTGTAGTCTCATTTAGGCTTGGCCGCCAAGAGCAGAATATGGGTGTTAATGAATTTGCTATAGCGTGTGGAGTGTTTGAAGAGGGTGTTTCTAATTTTGGCATGGACCCTAGGAAAATCGCATTTGATAAGGATCAGTTCTGGAATGAGTTATGTGAAACCGTTGGGGTAACTTTTAAGGCTGAGGTATCTAAGATAGCTAGTGTTAAGCAACTTCGGGTAAAACTGCAGTACATTTGGTTGATGAGTTATTTGCTAGGGCGTCATAATACTGATAAACTAGCAAACTTCGTTTTGATGATGTTGTACTGTTTCAAAAAGTACATTAGGTTTTATTTAGGAGTGGCCCTAGCCATGAACTTTGGAAGAACTGGCTACAGAAAGTCAGGATTAATTTATGGGGGATTGTTTGCAACAAATGTAGCTATGCATTGTGGCATCTCACTTAATGAGATGAAAGCATTTTTTATGGAACCAATGGATGCAACAGTCATAATCAATATGCGGGTTGCAAAAATGGATAGTTTTAATAGGATCCAATTGATTTACCCTCTAACACCATAGCCCCTCCCCAACAAAAGAGCCAACCTAAACCACCCCCACTGGCATTGGGAGCTCCACCACATGCTCCCACCGATGAAGTAGTTGAGGATGTGAAACCAATTATATCGCCTCGGTTAGGTTGGAACAATATTTCTAAATGGGATCAACAATTGAGGGATTTGAGGAGTGAGCAATTCAAGCAGAGAAAGGCTCTCACCCAACTAGGCCACAACATCAAATGGATCCAAACAGAGCTGCAAGACTTTTTCACCAAGATGGGCCACCGTTGCACTCCACCACTGCCAATCAAAGAACTCCCACCAGTGAAGATGAAGAAGTTCTTCTTGCGCTTCAACAAACCGAGGGACTCCGACACTGAATATGAAGAGTATCAAGAGAGTGGAGCTACCAGCAACAATCGACCAATGTCTGTGGTGCTTCCAGTAACATTCTGATTAATGTCCATGGAGATGCCAGCAACAATCCGATCAATATCACCTCGGGTCCCACAGAGGAAGCAAAGGCCAGCAATTCCAATGAAGATGTAGTCGAGCCTTAAATCAACTCCAAATTTCCTTGTGCATCATTTAGTGCATCCATGTCTACTTTGATTTCCTTTGCCTTATTTTTTCATCATTTTGAATGTGTATGCATATCATCATTAGGAACATGTCTACTTTATCTTTTGCATATTTATTTTGCTTTCGTTATGAACATCCTATTAATAACCCTATATATATATGTGCTATTGTTTTTTTATTTTGTGTTTTCAAGGGTTATAATCGAATGAATGCCAAGGTTGAGGACAAGACCTTATGAATGGAAAACCGAGCGACTACCCGAGAGAAGCTTTCTCTTTCCCTTTCCCTCTTCTTTACGTTCAAATTATGCATACCGATGTTGTCCTCAATCTTTCCTTGATTGCATTTTTACTTGTGACATTGAGGACAATGTCAACCATAAGCGTGGGGGGGATTTTATGATTTTTTCGTTTTCCATTTTTTTAGGGTTGGGATTTTCATGTGCTCGAAGTATAACAAAATGTGCGAAAATTTTTGTCTTCCGATAATTTTTTTTCCAAATTTCCGCACTTTTGCTATACTTAATGTGTATAATTTTTGTTATTGAAATTTGAGTGAAATTGAAGTGCATTATTAGAAGAAATCATGCGAAAAGAAACTTGTATATAATGTTGAGTGTAGGTGCATGACGCGATTGAAGACCTTAAACTTGGTCTTTATAAGTTACGATGGGCTAGCTCGAATGGTCAATTGGGAGAGTTCTCAAGGTCGGATGAGGAGGTATATATGGTTGATTTTTATTGGCATGAGTATTGAGTACATCTTTGGCATAGAGAATTGATGAAATTTTGGCCTATAAAAGCAAAACAATGTAAGAATGTTCAAAAGTGCTCAATAGGTTGAATAAAAGGTATTCGGATGGCCGGGAGTGCACGCCAAAAGCGTGTCACTTTTGCGATCGCTAGAAAACCTAATAAAAAAGGAAAGTTTCCGAATGGCCGGGAGTACGTGCCAAAAGTGGGTCACTTTCGCGTTCGCTAGAAACTAGAATGAAAAAGAGAAAAGAAAATTTAAAAAGAATGGAGCACAAAAGAGAAAAAGCAAAGAGAAAACATTCTATGTTGAGAAGAATATAAAAAGCCAAGATTTTGTTATTCTTTGTGTCATAGATTGTATAAAGATACTTTATGCTAATGATCAAGTTAACCTAAAGATACCACCGAGTTTGGGGATTTCGACCGTCGATTATTTGAGTCCCAAAGTAGCTTGCTTGGGCAAGTTTGGGTATCACTAACACTTGATCGTTTCATGTGAAACCTTAGCATTATGAACTGGGGACTTGGAATATGATCAAATCCAATGAATGCACCTTGATAGAACTCTTAACCCCTATGTCCACTTAGTTTTTCTCAGGACGAGCAAAAGAATAGCGTGGGGGAGTTTGATAAGAACATTTATACACACCCTTTTCGTACCTTTTTATGGTAATTTCTGCTAGGACTTGATGGATAAAACTCAATATTTTAAAGGCTTGTGATCAATTACTGTTTTATCCAGGTGCGTGCAAGAAAGCGGGAGTTTTGTTTGGATTCTGAAGGAAATGATAAGGGGTTGAGTATCAACATCTCGAAGAGAGAAATTGGCCGGATAACCCATCACGATCGTGGTTTAAGTGTACCATGAATAAGGCTTGAACGTGATGAGTTTTTGATGAGTTAAGTTTTCGACAGACCATGTGCAACGTCGTGGTAGAGTTGAATCACGAACGGAGGATGCTCGTGACTCTTCCTTGGAGCAAAAATTGGAAGCAGGAGAGTAGTCACGAAAGTGACTCGAGAAAGTTACGAACGTGACTACCCACTACAAGATTCTGCGCGTTTAGTGTCCAAAAATTTGAGTCCAATAAAATTTGGACGCTAAATTTTAGCATTTGGAGTCCACGTGGACGCTAAAAATTTAGAGTGCAAGTGGACTCTAAATTTGGCGTCCACGTGGACTCCAATGTTACGGGAAAGGGAACTGTGTGGCTGGAAATTTTGGCGGGTACATTTGGAGTCCACGTGGGATCCGAAGACTTCTGACCTAAAAGACGATGAATGTAAGAATTGATTGGGAAAAGTAGGCTGCTCGTAGATACGACAATCTTTTAAATAAGGCGTGAAAGGATAAAAAACAACTGGCGTGGATCGATTCCCCGACTTTGGGACGCATGGATGAAGTATTAGAGTTCGCCAGAATGCAGAGCAAACTCAGAAAAGCAGAGGGCGAATCGAGTGTCACGACTAGCTGTGCATACTGGGGGTCTATCACACACAGCCAGTACCGTAAGAGGATGATACATTTTTCTCTATTTTTAATATTTAATTTCAGTATATATAGTATAAATTCTAATTTTAACAACTTTTTAGGACAAAGTGCTCGGGAAAGAGGTTGGTCTGTACGATGTTTTTTGCGTACACACACACGTCACGATGATCTGACCCAGTTTGTTGATGAGCGATCTGCGGAGTTTAGTGTAAGTACTTTTAATTATTTTAACAATCTCTTTTTATGTGTTTACTTTATTTATATAATATATATTTATTACTTAGCCTTTTCCAACAAGCACGTGTTCAGAACTCCCTTAGTCAGCGATCTTCTGAGGGTAGCACAAGCTTGTAGGACCAGGCGAGGCATACATAGAGGCAGCAGGTGGGGTCGGCCCTGGAGGTTCTGTTTACAGCTTGGGGTCTGATGCTCCTCATTTTTTTGCCGATCAGATTAGCAAGCCACGACGAGACAGCACACGTGTTATGGAGATCAGGCACAAACATGAGAACCTCCGCACTCGAGTTAAGACGTTAGAGCGCTAGCAACAAGACAATGCACGACGACACAAAGAGATGTTAGGGCGCCACCAACAAGAGAACAATTGACGATTCAAGGAGATACAGCGACAGATGGAGATTTACTTTTCGCGTTCACGCTTTGATCCCGATGGTCCCACGTCTCGCCAGCCACCTCCTTCGTAGGATTTACGTATTATCTATTTTGTTATATTTTGTACGAACATTAAACAATATCAGATATTATGTATTCTATTTTGTACGCACATTACAAAATTTTGGATATTGTATATTATATTTTACTATATTTTATCTAATATTTCATTTAATTTTTAAATTATTAAATTATTTTTTTGTTATTGGACACCAAAATTTGGAGTCCACGTGGACACCAAACTTTTGCGTCCACGTGGACACCAAATTTGGAGTCAAGCGTTTTCGCGTCCAATTTTAGCGTCTAAAAATTGGACGCTATGTGACCCCCGAATTCAACCATCACTTACGTATAAACTTCCCTCCTACAAGTGATACGTGAACTCGGAAATCAAGTTTTTGATTTTTTGATAATATAAGATAAACAATAAAGAGATAAAATTGAAGGACATAGAAATCAAAACTCATCTTTCATAAACATTTTTACAAAGTTTACAAGGCATGTATTGTTGATCAAACATGATGTACAAAATAGCTTAGGTTATGAAAGAAATAAGCATTGAATTGACCCTATTTCAATTATAACCTGTCAAAATACAATACGTGCCATATGTTAGCATAGTCATGTACAAAAATCTCAAAACCCTAATCCAACTAGTGCACTGCACACCTCGGCCCTTCTCTTTGTAATCTCCAAATTTTTGAGCAATGCACACCTTCTCGTCCAAAATTTCACCTGTTCAAAATTCTGCCAATGTTGAATATGGCAGGCGTGAAATGCTGTGAGTTTATGACAACTCAGCAGGAATCACTTACCAAATGGAGAACCATTCATAAATTTTAAATAATCACATAAATATATTATTTCAAATTCTAGGTCTATTCAGGGTATAGAATAAGGTTACAAACTCAGAATTTATAAATTTACAATGCTTCATATACCCAAGGCAAACATTATCTCAATTTTAAGCACAAAACAGGTGAAAACGCGTGATCATAACAGAGTACGCGCAGTAGTTCACAAACTACCCGGGTTCAGGGCGATCACGCGTACTTTTATGCCACCCTGCGTTTTTATCTGTAACTCAGCTAAAAACTTAAACAAATCACACAACATAATTCATTCACAATCAAACATCAATCCAACACATTTCCTATCATTTTCCATCTTAATTCACTCATTCAATTCACAATTAAATTTTCAAACACCACTCAAATGATTATAGCAACAT
>CANYCX010129978.1:0-19051 GCA_948193385.1 Breynia disticha f. nivosa
GTAGATGTACATGACAGATGTATATTATTAAATGTATTTTTGCTGCGTTACTACTGAAAAAGGAAATCATTAGGATTTCTATTTATTTTCTAATCTTGAAAACGGTTTGTAAAATTTTGTAATATATGAATGTATTGTGGTTTAAAAATCAGATTTGATTTATGACCTCCAACCTTTATTGCTTGTTATTATTTGTAAATAAAATTCTAAAACAAAAACTTGATTTCTAGGTTTAAGTATCACTTGCAGGAGGGAAGTATACGTGAGTGGTATTTAAATTCGGGGGTCACAGTAGAACACTTGCAAGTTTTAAGGACGCAATTCTGAGCATCTCGAAAGGGACTCTTAATTGACGATAGCGCGAGAACACCATCATTAGCCTTAAACCATTAATTAACCCAACATAATCTTTATTGAAATCTAGGAAAGCCCACATTTTAGTTTATTGTTGAATCCTTGTTTTTATGTGCTTATTTTATATTTCATTGCTTTATTCAAAATACCAAAAATCCCATTTATGTTTATTGCTTGTTTACATTTTATTTCCAGCACCGACCTAGTGCGCTTGCTAGATCCGTGTCAACACCGAGCGTGTTGGCACTGTTCTAGCCCATTTCTCTCCCGAATCAAAGCAAACATGTTTGCAAATTTGTATAAAATAATAATTAATGTAGACTATTTCATCATGAATCAAAATGTTGCAAAATTACTGAATAATCTACAAAGATATGAACTATCCTGCGCATAAAATCCCATTTAAACTTAAAAGCTATGTTTCAATCAAAAGCGAGTTTAAATGCAATTTTGAGGGGAAGTTAAGCCAGGATGCCCGCTTAATAAACAACTATGGTATGAAAGATATGTTTATATTACACGTGCATCAATGTCCAATTGCTACAAATGGCAGCCTTTAGTAGTAGACAAAGTTAAAAGAGTTTGTATAGTAGATATCTTACCAACAGAACAAAAGGTATGCACAAAATGATAACTTATTGTTAAGTATAGCCTTTTGAAACACTACGGACTTTGAATATTTTGAAAGAACCATCGCTTTAAAATTATAGCGAAAGACATGCTTACACTAATAGCTTTATTATAAGGAGGCTAATAAATGATAGACAAGGCATTTTTTTATAAAGCTAAAATTTTAGCCTGAGTGGAATCTTTCTGGCACTGATGTTGAATAACTTTTTTTGTATATTTTTGGATCAAAAAATTGATTATAGTTCTGAGAAAAATTAGAATGAGATGAAGATAACTTGGAAAAGGAGAATATATATGAAACAGTATGAGGAATAGTTCTTGTCTTCAGAGAATTGGAATGAGATATAATAGGATAATGATATGGCTGAAGATGTGAAGGTGGTTTCAAATTTTGGTTGGTCAACATGAAGGAGATTCATAAATATTTGTCTAAGATGAAACAAATGTATTGGATCAAAAGAAATAAAACCTTGATTAGGTGAAATGGGAACCTAATCATAAGGTGTATCAAAACTAAAGAAATCATCATCATTTTATTGGCCAACAAAATCTGGTACAGAAATTACAAGTTTAAAAGAAATTTATTGATCGGATAAAGGTGGATAGTAATCCTAATGAAAACTAACATGTTGTGGCAAGAAAAATTCCTGAGTTTCTAGATCAAGAACCCTTAACTCCATAGTTATATCCTATGAAAACAAATTTAATGACTCATGCATTAAACTTGAAATGATAGGAATAAATATTTGATGTATAACACATACATCTAATTACATTCAAATGAGAATAAGTTGGTGGAACATGATAAAAATTTTCATATGAACTGATGTTTCTAAGAACAAGAGAAGGAACTATGTTTATAAGATATACAATATCTAATACAATGTCTATCCTGAATTTTGTTGGGATGTCATGATAAAACTTAAGTTCTCTTTGTAACGCCCTAAAAATTCATCCCAAACAAAACAGTAATATATATGGATACTTACGATAATAAATAAATATTAGGGAAGGCTTAAAAGTGAGAAATAAATAAAAAATACAGCAACATGGCTTGGGCACTTGCTTCGATATGGGTCATGTTATCTCACCCTTAAACTCACCCAAACACCCTTGAATTGAGTAGAGAGAAGAGTGCAATTTGGCATTTAAGTGCTAAGATTTGCTAGTACATGTGATTTATATGAGATTTTGGGATTAAGATTAGTTAGGGTTTTGGAATTTTAGTTGATTTAGATGAATTTCAGTAGGAACTTGGTATGGAGATAAGGTGAGAGGAAGATTAGAAGAGGGGAAATGATTTTTAAGGTTTAAAAGGGGAATTTTGAATTTGTGAGAAAAATTAGGTTTAGGGGTTTTTGTGAGGAAGGTGAAATATGGGATTTTAGGTAAATTTGAATTAAATGTTTAATAAATTTAACAACAATTTATGTAGGGAATGAAAATTGTAATTGAAACTAGAATTGAGCACCCAAACTTCTCAGATTTGAGGTAAGTGTACGAAATTTCTACTTACTCAGATATTAGTAGTGTATGTATGTTTAATTATAATTGATTCTTAATGAATTAAAATAATAATTAATTATTATATGAAAGATAGTTATCAAATGATGAATTAAGTGCATGGGAATATGAATTTTGATTTGTTGTAAGCGAAGTTGAATACAGGGAATATTTGGTTAATTGTTGAAATGGAATTGTGAGGATTTGATTAAGGGTATGCAATGTGAACTAGGCAAAATGCATTGCTTTTTTATATCATTGTGACCTAATTTATAGTGTATGTGCATGAAAGAAAGAAGAGGGATTGCCTAAAAGAGTGATAGCTCTTAATGATAAAAAAGGCAGGATTATCCAATAAGAGCGAGAGCTCTAATAGATTGAGAAAAAGGGAGATTGCCTAAAAAAAGAGCAAGAGCTCTTATTATTGAGAAAATGGGGATTTCCTATTGCGTGAGAACTCAAAAATATTTTAGAGTTGTATGTGCAAGCATTACAAACATAATATAACAATAATGATGAGAATGTCACATCATTCTCAAGTGTGAATATAAATGGTTAATTTCTTAAGGTTGGAAAGAGGATATATGATGTGACTTTGTTATTGGTATACATGAGTTGAGCTGTGATTGATAAATGATGACTAGATGAATGAAATTAGAGGTTTTAATGTGAAATGTTATAGGTTATGTGATTGTAGCTTTAAAACTTGAGTTTTTAAGATGAAGAAAACTGGCATGAGGACAATAGTATTTTCCATGGGCCGTGTCAGCTCATATGATACGAAAAATTACCTAGCATAAGGTTATGGTACTTTCTACGGGGCTCGTGTTTGGATACTGATTTATCAGTATACCCAACACAGGGCAATGGTATTTTCTAGAAGCTTATTCCTGGACACAAGGACATATAATAGATCAAATGGGGCTTATAGTGTCTTGTACAGGGACAATGTTAGGTAAAGAATTGGATGTGTGGGTCGTTGCATATGACACAACCTATGTTAAGGATAGACTGAAGGTTTAATGGTCAACATGGCTAGAGACATGATCGTGTTCTTGATCGTGCTTACCTAAAAAATGATTAGAACTATTTTAAAAGTTAAGAATGAATTAAGGAAGGGAAATAATGACACAAAGATAAGAATACTGTAAGGAGATGCTTGAATGCATAACATACTTAATGATCAAGGAATGAGTACATATAATCTACATAACTAGGTAAGTACAATAGTATGTATACTTACTGAGAGTTAAAACTCACCAATTGTGTTTTTGGAAATCATGTGCATATAAAACTGTTATTATGGAATGTAGTGATAGGTGTTTTGTAAACCATGAGTTTTCACAATTATGTTTAATATATGTGTATTTGTGTGCGTGCGCGTATGTGTGCGTGTCTGCGTCTGTGTGTAGGTTTATTTAAATTGTATGTTAGACTTAAATGGTTTTCAACCTTGATATACAAGGTCCACTTTGTAAGTTGAGTTTCAAGAAAAAATTTTAAAAGTTTATTTAGAAAAATACAAAGTGGATTTTTTGTGTCTCACCTTCCCACATTTAGAATATGTTGATCCTTTCTCTTAATAATTCTATTTTGTTATGGAGTATATACATAAGATGTTTAATGAATCATTCCATGTTGTGCAAAGAAATAAGGCATGCAAATTTCCAACCCATTATCACTACAGACAATCTTTATAAAAGCAACAAATTGGACTTCAATTTACTTGACAAACTTCTAGGGATGGATTCTCGCTTCATCTTTATTAGTCATCAATAAAACCTATCTACACCTTGTGTAATCATCAACAAAGAAAATAATGTTGATTAGCATATGAAGTAATAGAAAGAGGCCCCTATTTGTCAACATTCACAAGTTCAAAAGCAAAATACTAACTAATAAACTAAGAGAAAAAGTCAATTGGTTATGTTTCCTAAGATGACCACCATCACAAACAAAGAAGCATAATTATCCAAAATAATTGATTTGTCTGCAACAACCACCTTTTGTAACATTGGTAAAGAGCCCAAGAGTTCAAAAGGTGAAGAAGTTAGGCAAAGTAATAGTAAATCCTTGAATTTGTCATACTTATGAAAATAATTTTAAAGAAAAAGACAAATGATTCAAAGCTCCAATATATATAATCCATTCATAGAGACTACCTTGATAGTGTAAAGAGGACATTGAAGTTTTAATAGCATGAATTTCATATTGATGAATTACTGGAGTAGCAACTGTCCATTTACAGAATGTGCATATTGATAACGAACTCAAGCAATAACATCTAAAGTGTTGCCTGCAATTGTGGGAACAACTTACTGATAGAATTATATTGTATGCTAGAAATCAAACTTGCTTTAAATGCATTTATTTTTTAATCAAATGCAGCAAAAATCATAAAAACATGCATACACACTAAAGCTTGGATTTGTTATTTTTGGAGTATGATTTAACAATATCTTTGTACAACTACCAAGAACACTATCAAACCAACCACGGAGCTATCAATTAGATCACCCTTCTTTATAGTCTCATACATGTTTGAATAATTTTTAATCTGCGCATAGTGCTAACTTCTTTTTTTCCTTTCTTTGATGAATCATGATTGGCACTCTCAATGACAAGAACAATATGTGTTTAATATTTTATTTTCATAGGTTGATGGATAGTTTTTAAAAACAAAAGAAAAAACTTCTCCTTTCTATCACTAAAGTGGATGACACGTGAGGAAGAGAGAGGGGAAGAAAGAGTTAGTGGATGGCTAGGTTTTTAGAGGAGTAGAGAGATTGAGTCTTGTGTCAAACAACAATTAAAAATCTCTCTCTTTAACCCTACTTAGTTCATGTGTGGAGTTGATCAACGTAAGATTTGATTTTCAAACCAAATATCCTAAAATAACTCATTAATATCAAGACATCTTAGTCTACCTATGTCATTGTTGTAGTAATGATTAATTAATTTCTTATTAATCCAATGTAATTAAATATTAAATATCATTATAATTAAAAACTTTTGTCATTTAATTGTTTATTAATCAATAACATCTATATCTTTTCCCTTTTTTAACAATACAATTTTAGTTTACAAAAAGTACATTCAAACCACTATAATATTACACATATATTCACAAATATTAATTCACATTACACAAGTATCATGTGATGCAAAATTTATGTGAAAACCTATGTATACAGGTGCAACATAAGAGAGAGAATTTTTCCAAAGTGTACAGCTGTTCAACCTGTGCAAAACCTGTAAAATAGCTAGATGTTCCATTGTCAACCATGTTCTTATGCTGATGAGCCACATACTCAATGAGTAAGACCATCATAGTTTTAAATTCTTAAAAAACATCTTGCCATTTTCACATGTCAACAATGTACTTAGGCAATAGATATAATCCAGTATACAAACATATGCAATGAATGATTCCATATTACTTTCTACTGCCACTATTTATATAGTCTTTCCATGTTCATATTTAACATTTAAGTGTTCTTCCCGTTACCACCTTTAACATTTATATCTTCTTTCTATTTCCACCTTTATCATCTATTGGATTTCTTACATGTTCTAACATTAAAGCAGTAGAAATACACATAAATACACGTCAAAGCAGCCCAAGAAACACATAAAAAATCATTCATAACACAGATATTCATAAGGGTGATAACTAGGTACCATAAAGATTATACATACCTTTCTTATTTTCTTTTCTTAGCCGTAGGTGATATGAGAAAACTCCAAGTAACTATTGCCTCATAATGCTCTAAGACAACCTTTTTGACACTAAGATAGAACCCAAACGTGATGCCTTTGCAACACTAACACACAGATTAAACAGAAATGTGTACTAGCACAAAAGGGAATTCAAATCACCTTATTTCGTCAATCGGATAGGGAAACTCTAAGATGATGAGCACCATGTTGATCAAGCAATAGACTACCCACTTGATCTAACTTTCTCTCTCTTGGAAAAAACCTTAAATCTCTCTAAATGTAGGTGGAACCTCATGGCTAAGGGTGTGTTAAAGAAGGGAAGCACTAATATAATGAAGAACTAGGGTTTTTGCTCTTTTCAAAGACAAGAGTTTTGTTTTATAAAACCACTTAACAATGTTAGTGCCATTAGGACTTCGTTAAGTTTTTATTTGAAAGAAAATTCTCCTAAAAACCACCCTCAATGTCGTCATTGGCATGTGGATAATTAAAAGATTTTATTCTTTTAATTTATTCCACATTAATTGTGACCCCTGAACTCGACTACTATCTTATCTTAACATATTATTCCTCTCACGATAATATTCGAATTTGGACATCATAAAAGTAAAAAATAAAATTTTAGAAATACACTTTATAAATTATATATACTAGGATACATATCAAACTGTACATGATTTGAGAAGGAAATGTTATGAAAACAACCAAGGTTACAAAACAATTATGGTTATGAAAGAAAAGGAATCTAACTGACTCCATTTCGATAATAACCCAATAAAATGAAAATATGCATGATTACAAAACATGATTTCCAAAATTTCCTCAAGTCCCTACTCAATATGGCAGGCATAACACGCATGATTTCTGAAACTTAATAACCTACACTTACCGATATGGACAACTTCCTTAATAAATACATTCATACTAATCAACATGTATATGCTAATACCAAGACTAGATAACAATTCAATAAACCATACATATAGATCATTCTTTCATTCATACAACCTATCATCTCATATTTAATTAAATCATATGATAACCAAACATTTCAATTATGAATCCATTTAGTTTGAGTATCTTCCATCTTTAAACACAACAACTCTTCAATAGGACTAAGTAACAGAAAGATCATATGTAACTATCTTAGAACATGGATCATAGCGAAGAAAAAATAATTAAACATAACCAACATGAATTTCTGAACCTAAACATAGTTCACAGTCAGGTTAATTGTGCCACGAGTTAGCTCACATTCATAGCCTCTGGAACAAGGAAATATTTAAGGCCAAACCCAACATCATGTTTATGATCTAAGTAGTCACGTTATTGACTCATATTTTGGGTGAAACATAAATTCCAACAAGGATTCACAATGGGGATCACGTTCGTGGCTTCCAGAGCCCGCTATCTTGGTCAGAAGACTAGTCACGTTCATCACTAGAACAGTCACTATCGTGGCTGGTCATAACCCTAACCAAAAACCTAACCACTTTCCATAAAAAAACCAGCCACGAACGTGATTTGTCTCAGTCACGATCATGACAGGTATGCCAAACACCATTTGTGGCAAAAAGAACCAGCCAAGAATGTGGTTCTTTTTACCACAAATGGTGCTTGGCATACCTGTCACGATCGTGACTGAGACCAGACACGTTCGTAGCTAGTTTTCTGCCACCAACACAACAAATTTTCAACTTGGAACATTGTCAATCCATTCTTATATATGTAAGGAAGAATCAAGCATTAAATTCCATTCATTTTTTTGGCTCGAACAACAACCCTAATGAACTCATATTGATAACCATAGTATATCAAAATCATAACAGCTCATTCATCATCAGCGCACGCTTCTGATAATCGACATATCTTACATATGATATACAATTATTAACAAGTTAACCCTCATGATCATAGATCACACATAGCAACTTAAATGTATCCATCCCATAACATTAATGAAATATATCATATACGAAATGACGAATGATAATGCATGCAACCTACTATGCTATGCATTCCTTATTATGATCACCTATGTTCCCATATCCATGTTGTTTCTTTATTGGAATCTTAATGCATTAGTTTGCTCACAAAGAGCCCATTCTTACCCACAAAGAGCCCTTTATTTCTATTCATATTTTCCCCATAATAATCCCAAATGTATGTATGACATACACATTAATCGTGCATCTCACTCATATATGCACAATTCAGTTGTGTCACACTTTCAATCCTCGTCAAGTTCCACTAAGCTTTTTTCCAAATATCATGCCAACACTCTTCATTTAACATAGTCATCAACATAAGAAATTTAATCCACAATCTCAAACATACTATAACATAACAAATGTAAAGTCTATTGCATACAACTCAATCATTTCCAACAACAATCCACCTAATATAATCCAAACAAACATCTCACACACACAAGAACACGCACACATATCAAGGAAAGTTGTGCTTATGCTACTTACCTTAGAAGAAATGCTTATCGGCTCGGTTGGGTACCTCCCTCGCCGTGGTTTCAATTCCCTATAGTCAATATTGGGTTCACACATTAATCAAGCAATCATGAAATCATACTAAATACGAAGATGCTTATAATATGCATGTTTATGTTTCTTA
Source organism: Breynia disticha f. nivosa (assembly GCA_948193385.1). Classification (NCBI taxonomy): domain Eukaryota; kingdom Viridiplantae; phylum Streptophyta; class Magnoliopsida; order Malpighiales; family Phyllanthaceae; genus Breynia; species Breynia disticha. The sequence continues at coordinate 8,836 of CANYCX010129978.1, forward strand.
TAGTGTCTTTACCCTGCTTTTATCTTTCCTTCCATGATTTCCATTCTTGTATTTAATGTTTCTTTTCCCCAACCACCACCTTGAATATCTCACCCCTCACCAACTTTCATTAACACTCCCCACATAGTCATTTAAGTATAAATTGACGATTCTTATTATCAACTATGTATCAAATACCTAAACTCCTATTTCTCCCCTTCAAACCATAGACATCCTTCTCTCATTACTTTATACCTCCTCACTATTCAATGCCCAAAGAAAGTGACACTCTCATAGTCTCAATAGATTCTAAGGAAGCTCACCAAAGTGATGAAACACGAAAGAAACGTCGCCACAAGAACTCCAATTTTCGTCCTTTTGAAGGGGTTGCTTACTTTCAGCGATTTTGAACCTCTAAACCACAAATTAACATAAAAGATGATCACTACTAGTGTGATGCCCAAATTTAAATACCGTTTCATAATTTATTAATTATTTTTTTCAAGAAATGGTAACCAAACTTGAACATCATTTTTTCTTCTTTAGATAAATATAATTTAAATAAAATACAAAGAATTTAAAATAGGAAAAATAAAAATTTAATTCATTTTTAATAAATACTCTTATTGCATTTCACCAAAACATTTACAGAGTTTATGAAAGCCAAGCCCAATACATCACAAAAATTTACAAAATATTACAGGTTATGAAAGAATAAAGACTGGGAAAATATTAATTCAATCATAACCTCACAAAATACGAGTAAATGCACTATGTATGATTTTTCATATACAAGGGAAATTTTATTCGCACTGTACCGCCCACCTTAAATTCTCTCGCCGTAAATCCAAAACTTAAATAGTAAGGCACCACCTTCGCACCCACAATTTATTTTTCCTGAATTTTTGCCGAGTGAAGCAGGCATAAAACGCGTGAGTCGTGAAACTCAGTAAACAACGTTACTAAAACGGTCAACTTACTTGCATTTGTATGTTTAGTTATAACACATAAATCCATTATCAATTAATATGACAAATATACTCCTATGCACACTCACACATTGCCACATCACGTAAACATAGCAACCATGAATTATTTCATTCAATAATAAGATCATAGCACTTAGTTAGCCAAGAACACAGGTTATAGGGAGAAACATTTTCATTTATGATTTCTTGAACATATATGAACCTAATTGAACACTTATAACCATAAAGAAATTACTTAGGAGCATACATAATCAAGTTGGAACTCAAATGAACAAGTATGAACACATAAAATTTCAAGTTTTTTATTCCAGAATACCAATCTCGATCGTGGTTCAATCAATATTGATCGAAATTGCATGTTTCTTAAAAAATTTCATTCTAGAATGTCAATCTCGATCGTGGCTCAATCAATCTCGATCGAGATTGTCAATCTCGATCGAGATTGTCAATCTCGATCGAGATTGTCAATCTCGATCGTGACTCAATCAATCTCAATCGATATTGCAATTTTTCTTCAAATTTTGGATTCTAGATTGCCAATCTCGATCGAGATTGATATCAATCACGTTCGAGATTGCAATTTTCTTCAAATTTTGGATTCCAAAATGCCAATCTCGATCGAGATTGATATGAATCTCGTTCGAGATTGGTATTCTACCCAAAAGTGTCCATTTTTCATCTCTACTTGACCAATTTTCCAACCATTTCAATTCCCATACTTTGTACAACTAATTTATGGTTTAGAATACATCAAAATCAATCTCAAACACTTAGAAATATCACCATTTAGATCACATTACGTTACATTTATCAACACAACATAACTCATTTAAAGACATACCAATAATTCATCAATTTCATAAGATTCTACTCATACCATAAGGCAAGATTTATATCATAATCCATTTTTATGAATCATAACCATCATAGCAAATCTTCCAACACTTCCTTCAAACACAATCCATCTCAACCTCATTTAATTCAATCTTCCAACACACACATTTTTATTTCAACATACAATTCAATGTTACATACTCAATATCAAATCATTGTCAACAAGTCATATATGTGTGTTCAATCGCAAAAACATAATTATGACGAATTATGAATACATTTCTCTAATGCATCAATCTAGTATGATCTCTCACACCCGAAATTCATTTTTCTCGCTCAAGCCCCTTTCGTGGCTATTTTAATGATGTTTGCAAACGGGCCTCGTCGGCCAGGAGTTAAAGTTACAATTACTATGGTCCATAGCTTTTTCTGCCTTAATAGGCTTGTTTAACGCCCCAATCGCCGACACAATCGATCACAAAATTATGAAACAATATTCCACTGTGCAGCAGAACGTATGTTTTATATACGACTGCAAATATGCTCCCAAGAGCCGGTAACCCTCCCTCATTTTAATTTCATACTCCCAAGAGCCAATATTTTTACATGCTCCCACTGAGCCCCATATGCATGAATGTTATGTTCATGCCTCAAAACAAAATTTCATGCCATGAAAATCCATTTAGCATAAATAATAACCACAACATGGCATCATAAATTCGTGTCAATAAAAACACATTTTCCAACCTCACATATTAACAAACATACAAATCTTCATCAATCAAATTTCATATCAACAACAACAATTTCAATACATACCAAGATATCAATATTTATCCAATAACCACATATACAAGTATCATATCACATTTCAAAAACAAATCAAAACATAATCATCTTTCCAATATACACATATATATACTCAATATGGTATAACATTCATTCAATCAAATCTCACATTTCACATGAAAATAACCAACAAACAATGAAAGTTGTGCTTGCGTTGTTTACCTTAGAAAACACGCCTATGCCTCTGGCCTTGAATTACCTTCCCTAGGATTTTTATCTCCTAAAGAACAATTTACAAATTTCATATTAAATACATATATTTAAATTATGAATTTCAATAACTAAACTATGTTCCAAATTTTTTTTCTTACATCTTCTCTCTTTTCCTCTATAATTCATTTTTATTCATTAATTTCCAAAGTATTAAGGTTTCCCTCTCCCAATCATAACTAAATCCAATTTATGGTTCAATTAACCATAAATTTCTCACCATTAGGACTCAAAGAAACTTCCTTAAGCTACCATACTTATAAATAAACCTAATGTCAACAGGTTCAATTTTCGGATTTTTTAAACTCCCATCTTAAATCACCATTTTCATGAACTTAAACTATGAATTAACACTAAAACTTGCTACCAATGCTTAGTACACATACTAAGCTTTGCAAAGAACTAATTCTTACACAAAATGGAGCTCATTTCTAAGAATTATGGCCTTTTGAAGTTAAGTAACAAATTCATACATGATTTTCATTTTGTATTCAAGAATACTTACCAATTTAAGATCCTTCAATGATTCTTAAGCTCCTAACTTCAGATTTTGGCTTTGGAAGAGGATGATTCAATGTTTGAGAAGAAATTTGGATGGTAAGAAGAGGAATCGTTGGAGAATGGAAAGAAGAATAAGAAAAGGTGGAGAGAGAGCATGAAATGAGGAATGAAGTGGATTTTTGTCGAGTGAGTGGAGTTGAATGGTAGAAAGGAGATTTCTCCATTCGCCTTGGGTCTATTTCGCTTCGTAATTTATTTTACTCCGACTCAAAATAATTCCCCGATTTCAAAATTCTCGAAATTCATCTTCTTAATATAATTGTCTTAATCTTCCCGTTATTTATTTCTTATCAATTATTTATTTAAATGAATGCGAAGAATTTAATTAACCCTCCATTTGTATAAATATATTTTGTCGTCGTTTTCCTTTCACAATGGACATAAATATTTCTGATTTTTAATTCATAAAAATTTTATACTCTTCACCAAATTATTAATTAAAATAATTCGCGAAAAATTTCCCGGTATTTTATTCATATATTATTTTAATATTTAATTTAAATACGATATTTTACGAAATTTTGCGGTGTTACAGCTAGTTAGTATACCCATTAAGCTTTCCAACGAGCTATCATTTGCTCAAATCAGAACTTAAACAAAAGAGATATGTGGTTGGAAATCTAAGTTTAAGGAGAATAACGAAATTAACAAGAATAAGGTAGGAAACTTACCAAAATTCGATTCCCGAATACTCTCGGAACTCCCTTGATACTAGAGTTTAGTGAGAAAGGGTGGAGATTAGGGTTTTTAAGGTTAGAGAGAAATTATGGAAGAGAAAGGAAATATGTGTGGTGAAGGAGAACACTAAGGTGTGTATATATATATATAGTTTAGACCATTTTACCCTTTTAAGCTTTTCCACTCGATCTGTCAAATCCCGACTCTCTTTTCTCCCAAGTTATAATTCTGTAAGTTATTTCCTACTCTCCTTCCTTCTAATATTATTTTGTAATAATTCACGAAAAATTTATTCGTATTTTTCCTACATATTTTAATTTAAATTTATTAAAATGAAAAATTTAGAGCATTACACAGACAATAGCAGTATAGATACTAGGTTGAACTGTGAGTAGAGGCAGGAGCACAAACAGAAACAATGGTGGGTGTAGTAAGTTGCGTTCTAAATATAGGGTTGGAATGAGGTGTTATCATTATAAGGAGAAAGGACATTTTAAGGGGACTGTCCACAACGTAAAGAGGAGAATGAGGATCAAAGGGTAATGCTCAACTTGTTGCATCTTAGGATTGTCCTACTCAGGATAGTTCTGAGGAGGGTGAAGGTGGAAATGTTTTCACTTTGTGTACAATTACTGCTGTAGAAACTTGGGTTTTTGATACAGGTGATTCTTATTATATAACCTATTCACAAAAACTATTTACTTCTTTCAAGAAGTGGGATGAAAATGTGAGGTTGGATGATGATGGAGAGTTGTGTTTTAAGGGAAATAGTTCGATGCAGATTAGGAAGTATGATGGCATGGTGAGGACATTGGATGCCTGATATGTCCCTAAGTTGAAGAAAGTTTTGATTTCTGTGAGTACATTGGATAAAAATGGGTACACATTCTCTGAGAGTGGTGGAGTTCTTAGGGTGTCTTTTCTTTGGTTGTGATAAATGGTACTCTTTAGCATGAGATTTATACATTGATGGGTAGTCAATGTTGGGAACTGTAGTGGTTTCTTGCTCTTTGGCAGTTGATTCAGTAGGAATGCATGGTAATGTTACTGAGTTGTGGCATTACAGGTTGACATGTATGAGTGAGAAAGGCTTGTTAGTGTTGTAAAGAAAAGGGTTATTAGGCAGTGTTGAGACTGGGAAGCTAAAGTTCTGTGAGAGTTGTGTAATTAGCAAACAACGCAAGGTAAAATTTAATATGGGTAGTCATACTACTAAGGGGATCCTTGAATATGTGCATTCTGATTTGTAGGTCCTACTCTGGTGAATTCTTCTAGAGGATGTAGGTACTTTGTAACTTTTATTGATGAATTTTCCAGGAAAGTGTGGGTGTATTTTCTAATGTCTAATGTTGAAGTGTTCGGACAGTTTAAGTAGTGGAAGACTATAATAGAAAGAGGATCGACCACTAGTCAAAACACTCAGAACAGATAATGGTCTTGAATTCTGTAATAAAGAATTCAATGAGTTCTATAGGAAAGAAGGCATAGTGAGTCACCACACTGTGTGACATACACCATTGCAAAATGGAATAGCATAACAGATGAACCAAACATTTGTTCAATTTGCTAGGTGTATGAGGATAGACGTTGGGTTGGCAAAACAATTTGGGTTGAGGTAGTTAACACTACTGCTTATCTGGTTAATCAATCGCTATCAACTACAATCGATTTAAATACTCCACAATAGGTATGGTCTGGTAAACCTTTTGATTATTCTGGCTTTAGAATATTTGGTTGTCCTATATATGCTCATGCTAGAGATGGTAAACTACAGCCAAGGGGAATAAAGTGCACATTTTTAGGATATACAACAAGGGTTATATACTATGGTATGTTAAGAAGAATAGGTTCTCCAGATACATTATTAGTATAGATGTGACCTTTGATAAATTTGCTATACTAAGTCAGAAAGAGGAGTCTAGTGATCTTGTAGGAGATGAGGATGCAGACTAGATAGTAGAGCATGAGGTTGAGGCTCTAAAGGAGAATGTTGTGAGTTAGACAGTCGTAGAGCAGTCCAGTATCAACCAGAGTGATTCATAGAGAATAACAGTAAGAAGATCAAGACATGAGATTCATAGGCCTACAAGGTATGTGGATTGTGTTAGTGTTAATATTTCTGATCCTTTTGCTTATGCCTTAGCAGTGGCAGAAGAAATTAACACGGATGAGCCAAGATTATACAAAGAAGCAATGAGAAGTAAGATAAAAAGAAATGAAAGGAATCAATAGAGGAGGAAATGACCTCATTGATGAAGAATCATACTTGGGTACTGATGTCATTACCTAAAAGAGAAAAACTAATTAATTGTAGATGGATTTTTAGGATTAAGGATGAAATTTCAGAGAATGAATCGCCCAAATACAAATCTAGGTTGGTAGCAAAGGCTTTTCACAATATGAGGGGATAAACTACAATAAAGTGTTCTCTCTTGTGGTAAAAGATAAGTCTATTCGAGTGCTTTTAGCTATGGTGAGTTATTATGACTTGAAGCTTGAGCAGCTTAATGTAAAGCTGCATTGCTTTATGGAAATTTCGAGGAAGAGATCCATATGAGTCAACCAAAGGATTTGTGGATTTTAAAAATCCTAATCATGTGTGTTTGTTGAAGAAGTCCTTGTATGGGTTGAAGCAGTCCCCAAGACAGTGGTACAAGAGGTTTGATTCATTTATGACATCTTATGGTTTTATCATAAATCAGTTTGATAACTGTGTTTACTTGAGGACACTGCACGATGGTTCAATTATATATTCACTATTATATTTGGATGATATGTTGATTGCAGCTAAGAACCATATTAAGGCTAAAAAATTAAAGAAGTTATTAAGTAGTGAGTTTGAGATGAAAGATTTGAGTCCAACTAGAAAAATATTGACAATGGAGATGCAAAGAGATGTGGTGCAGGGGTGTTGTGCGTGTCACAACAAAAATATGTTGAGAAGTTACTACAAATTTTCAACATGCATCAGAGTAAACAAGTAAGTACTCCATTGACCAACATTTTAAGTTTGATAGTAGTACTGTTATTGTCTAGAAAATATTTATGGTTAACTAAATTTAAGTTTAATCTGTTGATGTTTATCTTGAAACTGTTTACACTTAATGATATTATTTGTGTCTTGCAAATATTTATGGTTAACTAAATTTAAGTTTAATCTGTTGATGCTTTGAAAATGTACCCTTTCTCGATTGAACCTAAACCCGTTAAGCAACAAAGAAGGTATAATGGAAATCGAAGGTAAAGCTCTACTCCTCTATCTGGTACTTAAGATATGAGTATGCAAAGCACCTCTATCACAACATTCTTGAGTAACCGTGAACAACCACCAAAAGTGGGTGGTCTTTTCATAAAAAGAGAAGAAAACAAAATCATTCGTGATAGTAGAAGCCAAATTTCAAAGATTATTGTGAAAAAAAAGGAGTTTGTAGCAATCGAGCACGCCAAACTATTTTTAGGTTAGTTCTGATGTTTATCTTGAAACTGTTTACACTTAATAATACTACTACTGTCTTGAAAATGTTTGTGGTTAGCTAAATTTAAGTTTAATCTATTGATTCTTTGAAAATGTACCTTGCTCGATTGAACCTAAACCTGTTAATCAACAAAGAAGGTATAATAAAATCAAAGATAAAACTCCACTCCTCTGTCTAGTACTTAAGATATGAGTATGCAAAGCACCTCTTTCATGATATTCTTGAGTAATCGAGTGTAACACCCTTGAATTTTACTTCCAAAATAGGTGAAAATCAAGTCCAAACAATGTTAGGATGATTAGGATCAAGAAGGGTATAAGACGGGAGTTAAATGATATGAATAAAGTGAAGTATTGCTGTCAACTGAGGAATAACGTACGTTATTCCACAGAATAGCATACGTTATTTTGGAAAACTCTCCAGAATAACGTGGGTCAGTAAACTTACATTATTTTCCTCAAACCTACGTTAACGGGCACAACCAAGCACCAAAACCCTATTTCTTCCCAAAAACACCTTCCTAACCCTCCAAGAACCCTCAACTAACATAACTTTCCCTAAATTACAATCTTAAACACAAAATCTCTCCTTATTCTTAAGATCAAGAAGAGTTAGGGTTTGGGAAAAAAACTCTATCTTAAGGTAAGTTTTTCACTTTAAAATAAGTAAGGCATGAGAATCCCGAATTTAAGAGTATAGATTAGGTGTCATGTGAGAGTGAGTGATTCTAAATGCATTTACCTAAAAATGGAAGGTTTCCTCTGAGAGTGAGTGATTCTAATCACAGTGACACCGGTTGACCAACAAGATTGAAAGGGCAATGTGAGAGTGGCAATGTGAGAGTGAGTGATTCTAATCACATGTGCCCGGATAGAGATTAGTAATGCGAGAGTGATTGATTCGAAGTGCATTTACCTGAAAAATGAAAAGTGTCATGTGAGAGTGAGTGATTCTAATCACAGTGACACTGATTTTATAACGAGAGAAAGAGGGGCAATGTGAGACTAAGTAATTCTAAGCACATGTGCCCTGGACAAAAAGGTGTCATACGAGACTGAGTAATTCTAAGCTTATGGACACCGGTTGAACAACTAAGGGGAAACAAGAGAGAAAGAGGATCCTTCGAGAGAGAAAATATGATATTGACAAAGAATGTAAAAGGAATGACATGAGCATGATGCATATGCAATGAACACATTTGGGTGAATAATGAGAATGAGTGTGAGTTACCATATGGGAATGTGAATGAGTGGTACTTATATGTTCATATAGTAGTGTTAGGATCGAATGTGTCGTGCTTACATGCTAAATGTTACAACATTGCTTGATTGTATGATAATGGAATTGTTATTTAAATGTGTACGAATGTAGTATGTTGGTACTTGGATTTTGATTATATTGCATGAGTTGTGATTTATCATATGATATGTGTTGCATGAATGAAATGTTTGGAAATGTAGAATGCATGGAGAATATGGAAAGGGTTGTGTTTGTGTTAAAAAGTTGATTGAGTGCATGAAAATGAAATTGGTTGATTGATTTTTGTGAGAAAATGTTGATATTTGTGTTGTGTTTAAAATGACTTACATGTGTGTATGTGTATGGGAAGGTAAGATAACATGTGTTGTGTTAAAGGGGTTAGTGTAGGATTTTGGTGAAATGTGATTTATAGATGAGTTGTGGACTTGATGTAGGTGTGTTTTAATGTCTTGATTAGGGTGCTGTGAAGAATGAGGAATATATTGGTGAGGAGATTTAGAGTTATGTTGATAACCTAGATTGTGATCTGGAAAGATGTTAATTGATATATGAAAGGTCTAAGTGTTGAGGATGAAATGAATGTTGATTAGATGGTCTCTACAGCTAAATAACGTATGTTACGATGTCCATTAACGTACATTATCTTACTACGCGCAGTCATCAACTACCCCGCACTGATTTCTGGAGTTTTTGGCAAGAAAATGGACTTACTAACATACATTAATATTCATATTAACATACGTTAAGGGCAGTGACGTACGTTACCCTTAGGGGTAACATACGTACGTGACTTAAATGCTGGAATTCCTCGGTTGATAGCAAGAGTAACGTATGTTAGGCTAGTATTTTAACATACGATATTCTTGCCCAGAAGACTATGTTGATCTATAAATCATACTTTGAAAAATCCTAAAATTGGTACATGAATAGGGCCAAGTTAGGGACTTAAAAGTAATCATGTTTGAACTAATTATTGGTAGCCCAAAAACCTTGGATCAAACATGTAGCATCCCAAAATTTATGAAAAATACGGTAAAAATACGTATAAGTACGTGAAAAATACGTATAAATTTTTCGCGATAATAAAAATAGGAATTTGTTAAGAATTAAATAAAGGGAAGTTTATGACAATTATATTTAAGAATTGATTGTCACGAATTTTGAAATCAGAATTTAATTCTGAGTCGGGATTAAATAAATTACGAAGCAAGGTAAACCCGATATGACTTGGAATTTGAAAATTCCAAGTCACATGCACGACAAAACATCCCCTAAATTCAGATTTCTCTTTCTCTTTCCTCCTTCTCTCTTTTCTCTCTTTCAAGTCTCTTCCTTCAAACCTTCTTCCTCTCCTTTTCTTTGATTTTCTTTCAAAAAAAT
>CANYCX010129990.1:0-11356 GCA_948193385.1 Breynia disticha f. nivosa
TCCAAACCCTTGCTGTTTCTCAACTCTCTTCTGTCAAAACTCTGAAGAAAAACAGATTTAGAAGCTGTAAATGAAAGTTGTCGGTTGATCGATCGAAACTTATATTTTTTTTCCAGAAATCTGTAAAGAACGCGGAGTGGAGTGTTTAGTACACGGTCTCGGTGTGACCCCGCGTACTTTGCTGCCCACACCGTGTTCTACCTATTTCTGAGTTTTTCCTACTTTCGTCGATCGTTTCGCGTCAACTTTCGATCAACCTTTCGTATACCTTTATATATCAACAATAAAACACATATTTATCGTCATTTTACGACGAAAAATATCCAGAATGTTACAGTTTATTTGCTCACCTTTCCAATCTTTATCGTTGAACTCCTCCTCCTTCTTTCGCTCACCATTGCTTGTCATACGAACATTGGGACCAATGGGTATCACCTTCTATAGTTCAATATCTTGGGATTTCATAAAGATCATCATCCTTTTCTTCCACATCATGTAATTGGAGCCATCAAAGAAAGGTGGCCAATTTGGAGCATAGCCATAGACGTCGTTGCTTCCACCAAAGTTCAAAGCCATCTTCAATCTTCTACCCTTAGGATTTTAAGCCTTTAAATAATGGTTCTAGCTTTGATACCAATTGTTGGACAAAGATTAGCTCTAGAAGGGGGTTGAATAGAGCTAATAGGAATTTGATTATTTTTGCGGAATTGTGTTTGAGACTTGGTGGAATGAAGGAAAGAAACAAAGAATACAAACGATTTAGAGTGGTTTGGCACTAACTTGCCTACTCCACTACCTTAGTACCTCTACTAAGGATTTCCAAACACTTCACTAAGTATCACTTTCTAGCTAAGTGAGAATTCTTTACACATTCACTTTCTAACTAAGTGAGAACTCTTACAACTTCACTTTCTATCTAAGTGAGAACTCTTGAATCAAATTACAAAGCTTTACAAACTAAGCAAGACAACACTAGGTTGTATGAAGAACAAGAATATAAACTTTAAGCTCAAATAGGTTTCCTCTCAAGGTAGATGCTTTGAATGTTTTCCTCTATGTTTCTCTCTTGTGTTCTATTGTGTCCTCTGCCATTTTTTATGTTTTTCAAGCCTTAAATACCTTCTCTTGAAGATATACACGTTACTCACAAGTTGGGTTTCTTTTGGAACATTGGAAGTAGTGATATTTGCTACAGAGGGCTTTCTGGTCGACTAATATTTGAATTTTTGGTTGACTAATATAATTCTATCAACTAAAATAAGCTCTGGTCGACTAATATGGTTCTTCTCGAGCAAAGAAAGTTGCAGAAGCTTTTTTCCTTGAATCCAATGTCCAGTTACTCGACTAAATCCTATTTTAGTCGACTAATATTCCTTTGCTTCAAATTGATCGACTAACATCTTTCTCTGGTCAACTAACAATCTTCCCGTTGAGTTCCAACGGCCATATTCTGACCCATAATGATTGTGTAGTAGTTCTATGATGATTTCTTCGAGTAAGTTCAGATTTTGGTTGACTAACATCCTTCTTGGTCGACTAACTTGACCTATTTCGACAACTAGCTGTTACGAATGAGTTTTTGAACTTGCAAACTTCATTTTGGTCATATAACCACCATCTTAGTCGACTAATATTGTTTCTGGTCGACTAAAATCAGTCTGGTCAACTAAACCATGCACCAATCGAGTAAAACTGATTCCAGAATGCTTGTTTGATTTCACAGCTGCACTTGGTCGACTAATCTTCATCCTGCTCGAGTAGAATCATGTCCAGAGTCATTTTTTAGCAACAACTTGGTTTGATTTCATATTTGATCAACACATCTTCAACCTAAATTCTTCAACTTCCTTTTGTGCATATTTTAACTCCTTTCTAAACCTGAAATGAATCTTTATCAATTTCATCATTTTACACATTATCAAAACACAATGAAGATCTTAATGTTTATCACCATTGATCCAACAAAATCATACCTTTAATTAAGAAATAAAATTTCTTTCCAAGATTAATTTTCCGGATTTCATCGTTGATTTTGTTAAAACACATTTTACCTTCAACGATTCAATCATTAATCCAAAGAAAAATATTCCTTAATTTTAGGATTTCAAAGAAAGAATTCGAATTTCAATTTTTTTACGTACGCAGACACTTTTCGCGGACAATTAATGATTTGCACTATTTATAACGAATATAGAATAACTCTTTACTATGTAAACTAACTACATAATAAAATTCTAATACGCATTATATTCACAATATAACTTTATTAGAATTTATTTGACAAATTATTAAACTTACAATAATTAAAATACATAATATTGATTATTCTATAACACATAGAATTTTGTCAAAAATATAAACAAATTATATAATAAAGTTTTAATGCCTCTTACAAACTTATTGTAATTTTATTAGAATTTTATTTGACACATAAGTATATTTAAATTAATTAAAATACTAAATTTTAATCAAATTTAAATGAAATAAATAGTTCTGGAATTCAAAAATTTAGACAAAATATACCAAAAATTTTAGAATATTGTAAATATTAAATATCTCAAAAATTTAGAAAAATTTGGTCATCAAAAACCACTGCACGCGCCCCCACGTGCTTACGAGAGTGAGTATGAAAAGTGCTAATGCCCGTGGTAATACACCAGTCGTGGGAGTCCACGCGCGACACATGTCGAGTTCTCATTCACTGATGCACTGCTCATGGGTGGGTTTGGAACACACGGGTCGGGTTACGGGATTTAGGTCGGGTATTGTTATGTCGGGTATTGTTGGGTCGGGTTGCGTGTCAACGGGTCAGACGACTGACCGTTTGGTTTTCGAACAACGTGTTGACTCTCAGTCGAACAACTTGTCGTCCAGGCAAATAGTTGACAAGTCATTTGGCCAAACGACATGCGTCGTGTCATTTGGCCCCAGCCAGAGCGACGCACAGCCTCCGGATGGGTGATCCACGCGCCACCCTCTGGGCATTTTCTGACGACCTGAAACAGTTTTCCTAACTGTTTTCTACTTTTTGAGTTCAATGGTATGGTCGGATTTGTAAAATTCGAACATTTTATTTTTGGATTCGTGTTGGTCTAAGGTTTTTGGCCTAAGTTCGACGACTTTATACAAAAGAAATTCACCGAATCAACATCATTAGTACCCACAACATTTAGAATATTAATTTTAAAATTTTAACAGCCTTTTGGCTCTGATACCAATGAAAGAAACGCATATACACAACATATATATATAAATACTAATTAATTAAGGAATAATTAATTAAACGTAAATAAAACGAATAGAGATTCAAACCTGAAACTCCGTTCAACGCAGAGGAAGAAGAATGATATCTCGTTGATGGTACGCTCATATCCACAGGCGCAGACGTGTCAGGATATGAATAATGTTTTGCACCCGATCCTACACCGAAATCTGATTACCCAGGAGAGAAGAATTTTAGAATTCTTAATCTAAAACCTCCACAAAATTCTGATTTTGATGTTGGTATTTAATGTGGAAGGAGAGAGAGAAATGTGGTGGAAAATGGGCATTTATAAAAGTAGAGGTACCTATTGGTAAATAGGTATCTTTCCACACACATTTACACTTTAGCCCCTAAACTAAAAGTGTTTCTAATTTAATCCTTCGATCAAATAAATCATAATTAAGTCCCTTAACTTAATTATATTTATTCGACAACTCAAACGTCATAGGCAGAATAAATTATCCTTTCATTTTTATTTTCCCACAAATCTCAATTTATAATTAGGATATAATTTTAAGGGCGTAGCGTGAATATGTTTTACATAATTATATGCATTTAAAAAACCTTCAAAAAATATCAATGAAAAATATAATTAAAATAACAAAAAAAATATTATAAACAGATACAAAAGAATATTAAGAATACAGCCTTGTTATTTACGTAAAAGATGATATGTTTAGCCTCCAGTTACGTACCACACAGTTATAATATATCCACAAAACACTTAATATTTAAATTTAGAAGAGATTGATAAACCCTAGCTCCATGTGATGGGTTGTGAAGAATGAGCTGTATATAAATAATCCAACATATGATTAAACTACAGAAAAGAATAAAATTAATGCATGATTAGGAGGCAAAAGGAGCTCGATGAGGAATGCCTTTACGTCGTCTTGAAGTGGAATGAGGTGGCGTGGTTGTGTAAATGCCTTGTTGCCTTCCTTCACGCAATTCTTCTTCTTCTTCTTCTTCCTTTGATGCCAATCTTCTTTCCATTCCCTCTCTTCTTTCGAGCTCCTTTGTGCTCAAGCTAAAGTCGGTATCTCCATTTTTCTTTATTCCTACTACCTGAATTTATTGCCAAGCTAACTTCAGCTTAAACCATTCCCCAATCAAATACAACATCACCTATTATTATTATTATTATTATTACTCATTATGAACATGTATGCCTTTTAAGTTGAACAAACAACTACGTAATTGGATACTACTATTTATATTTTTCTCTTGTTAAAACAATAGAATAAAGGGTATCATAATTTTTACGCCGAATTTCCCACAAATTAACCCAGTTTAGATTTATTGATTTTGCTCTTGTAGTGTCTGTGATTTAATCTTTCGGCCCCAATAATTTTTAAATAACGGACGATACATCAGTAAAATTAATAGAAATCATATTTTAGATTACATTAGAACAATTACGTATATACCACATGAATGACAAAATATTATACCCAGAACAATTATTTGCAAGAATACATGTATAACTATTGTTGCGATTAACCAAAAAATTATTATACTCAGAACTATCTGTATCTGTTCAATGTGTGTCCGAATGGTCAGTTTTGAAAATTTAAGTTTCTTCATAGAAAAGGGAGTTATATTTATCAAAAAGAAAATATTGAATAGGACGAGTAAGACGTAAACCAATCAAAATAAAGCAATCTCAACAATATACCAGTTAAAAGAAATTTCAAGCAAAAAAAAAAACTTGAGAATTATGGATTAAGTTAGGCTTTTCTAGTATTCTTAACCAAGCAATTAGCAGAACAATTAAGACCCAATTCTAAAGATTTAGAGTTTTAACTTCTCTCATAAAAAAAACTTCTACGATTAGCTATTAGTTTTTCTCCATAAATTTTGTGACACATTGTGCTTTAAAAGTTAAAAATATGGTTAAATTAGAATCTCTACAATGGCAGTCATAATTCATAAAATGCATGCAATGCGTTAGGTTTTGTAATGTCAACGGCTGGAATATAATACGTACGGAATTATTCGACAGAAAATATAGACGACGAACCTTACATCCGAGAGAACAGAAGCGAAAAGGATCCAACAGACTCCTTCCACAAATTTCGCACAGATGAGACACTCCTTTACTGCTACTACTCTTCGGCTGAGGTCTCTCGTTCAGAAATAGAACTCTAGCACTGTTTATAACGTAAGTTTGAACTTCACTTATGTCCAAAACTTTCTGAATCTCCGCCACCCTCACAACGTCATGGTACGACGAACGTCTAATCTGTATGACCAAGTCCTGTTCATCAGAATTCTGCAGAAAACCAACAACGGCAAACGAAAAGAAATTGGTTTCGGATAAACCTGAATAACGTTATGATCTTTATGTCTTGTTGATCGGCAATAGAAGCAAAACGCATCGGACATGCAGTCGAGGCAGAACATATTGCACTCGCTGCGTGGAGCGTCTTTGTGTCTGGAACAAACATTGAAGAATGGAGTTTTTAACAATGGCTCGAGCCATGGTTGCAACGACATTGTTTCCTGGTTTTTATATATACCTGGCTATGGAGAATGATGGGAAGAGAGAGGGGTTGGGAGGAAGGAGTGAATAAAGAGAGACACAGAAGAGTCATAAAGGAAGGAAATTAAGGAATTAATGAGGGGAAGAGCATATAAAGAATGTCAGAAAACTTAAGCGAAATAAGTAACGGTAGGGATTAAGGGATGTGGTAGGTTAAAGTGGGCATTATAAGGTTGGATTAATGGGGAAGAAAGAGAATAGATTTTTGAGGTGTGTTTGGAGATCACGCAATTATTTTTTTCTTTATGTTGTTTTTGTGCTATGAAATTTTATATTCCCAAATAGGTTCAAACAACTGTGGTGTGGTTTAAGGTAGAATATCTAAAAGATAGGAATATAATGTTATTGTGGCCGAATGGTTCGAACAGGCATTCTAGTCGATAATCTAAGAATTCTGCAAACTGTAATGAAGATGGTTGAAAATAACTAGGCTATTTAGAATATGGCAAAATTTTTGGTTTATTAGCTAATTCTTGTTTAGAACAATAGTAATGCTTAATTATTTTTTATGCCATTTGATTTTGAAAATGTCAACTTATTATTTTTTTTTCTTTTGGCACTTCTGGTTTCTAATTATTGACATGTATATAATCTTATTTGCAAAATTGTGTACAAAATGTGGCGTGTTGCATATTGGATTTTAGTTTTTGTGACAACTATGGATGACAATTGGACCTGATACCTACAAAAAATTCGATCTCCATCCTTGTTTGACTGGAGAATACCCGGTTTGACTGGGTACGGAAATGAGATTCTCTGATTGAAAAATTTGAGGACGGGGCGGGGATGGTACCCTCTCAATCCCTACGGGGAATTCCGTCCTTGTTGGGTTCTCTCATGAGGAATACTCGTCCTTATCGAGGAATACCCGCACCCGTGTGCGTATGTGTATATATATATAATTATTTTTTTTACTAAACCTTGTATTATAAATATTATACATGTATGGAGATCTTCGATACCTGACAGGAACGGTATCCAAAATAAACTTTTGACAGGGAAGGGGGGTTTGAAATTCTGAGACAGGGACAATGTGACGCCCAAAATTTATAAAATTCATTTTTCCTATAAAACCGATTTTCGCACCATTTTTTTTTATAATGCGGAAGTTGAAAACATTTAAAATATTGAGTTAATAAAACTCATCTATATTACTGCATGTATAGATACACAAGCATTCGCAAATAAATCAACTGGGAGCCCGACCTCCAGTATCGCATCGTTAGCCTCACCGATCCCGTAGCCCCGTCCCTGATACATGTCATTCTGCACATATTTAAACAGCAAAATAGAATGTGAGTATTTAAAAATACTCAGTAAGCGATCCTTATAGGTTATTAAGTTGTATGCACAGGGGAACTTCGGCCTCCACGACCTAATCTCCTCTAATTTCACTATAGTTTAGGTGTATTAATTAACACACATAGCAACAACTCAATACATTTTCTTTATACAATTCTTTTGAGTGTTTGTTGATCAATAAAACCAAATTAAGTCTTCAATATATTTTAGATAGACTTAAATATTTTATCTGGGTTAAATTTGAATTTGAGCCCAACTGGAATTTACAAAATTTCTCTTTTATTCTTTTCTGTCACTGAGCACGGTCGGGTCGTGCTCACCAGGGAAGCACGACACGACCTCGTGCCCAGGCACGGTTCGTGCCCAACACAATGTTCCTTTAGGCACACGTCGTGCCAGAACTCGACCTCAAGCTCGAGCCGTGCCTGAACACGACCTCAGGCACGAGCTCATGCTGAACTACTGTTTTCACGCCAACTGCATATAATCCAACTTAAACATACCAACCAATCCATAATACAACCAGATACATTCAATTTATCACAATTAATTATTTAAAACATATTCACACACATTATAACATGAATTAATCACCACCTTATACATCCATACAAATCAACAATATCTCATTTCATACTTACAAATTCATATCATTTAATTCCATAATACAAATGCAAGGTCAGTAACCATGCCATTAACATTCTAAAATCTGAACACATCAAACATGATCACATGAATGTATGGATTATGCAAATGGTAGTGCAATCACACAATGCATTGCTCTGAAGCCTTACTTCCCAAGGGAGAGACTCCACTCGATCCCTGCTACTTTGGGCACCTGCCCCTCAAATCAAAAGAGAGACTCCACTCTCATTTAGTGCTTTGGCCACGATGCCCCTATTTTTGCACTTTGGCCACGAGGCCCATGTTTTCATATTCTGCGCGTTGGCCACGAGGCCCCTGTTTTTGTGCTTTGGCCACAAGGCCCTGATGCATGAACATACAAAAATGCTCATGCAAACAAAATCATGGTACGTATGAATGCAACTCCATGCATTTCATTTCAACTTTCACAAATGTACATGCACGTGAATGTTCCAACAATCATTCGTTACATAACATAAGCCAACTCGTGCCAGAACTCAACATACAACATTGTAACTCAAAGGTAGTTTATCATAAGGTCATATATATAGGAATAATCACAACGTGCATATGAATGCTCAAACAAAAAATTCATGATTTCGTTTATAAATGCCAACTCGTGGCCAAATCATTTCTCAACATATCATATTACCGACCAATCTTACATAATCATACATTATCCAAGCATCCAAGCATCCAAGCATCCCAAGCACTTTCATTCTAAACCACATACTCGCATATTTTCAAACATCTCATTCATCCAAGCAACATAATCATAAGTCAACATTTGCACCATACACATACATATCACATCTTATCGAATTGACATTCTAAACGTGCAAAGGTCAACTAACACCTAACTTTCCAATCAGTCATACACCATTATTCATCATTTCCATCATGAATACATAACACATAACATTAAACACTTCAATCATCCATACGAATAAAACCACTTCCATTAGTAAGCATTCACATGCATAATATCCACATATATGTTTATCAAGCCCCATTTCAATCTCATTTTACATCTATAATCATCACACAAACAAGGACCAATTATTCACAACTCAAACATATCAAGTAAGTGGTGTAAAAGCACTTACCTCGAGCTCCCGCGACTCGATTCGTCGCCCGATTTTCGATTCGGGTTCTGAATATTGTTTCCTACACAATTTAAATCACATTTCCAATCATTTAACACACAATACACATCATCTCAGCCCCCTAAGTAGATTTCTACCCGAAATTCCCAAAATTCCCTAAAACTCAAATTCTTCAATTCTCACAAAATCTTATGTTTTAAGGTTAAAGGTTTATAGAATCATAAACTAAAACTAGAACCCATTAAAACCCTACCAAAAACACTTATTTTTCAACACAATTCAGCTCGGGATTGGATATTTACCTTGATTCCCATTTCTTTGAACCCTAGAGCGAGAAAGACTTGATTCGGGGCTAAAAACGTTGTTAAATTGATTAAAATATGTTGTTCTAGGATAGGTTTTATGTCTGGAATGATCAGGAATGATTGAGAGGAGTTTTGGGAAGAGTTTTGGTGATTTTCGTGTGAAAATGACGAAGGACGCGCGTTTTTATTTTAACTCTAGAAGTCGGGCACGCCCCTGTGCACGGTCGTGCCTCAGGTCGTGTCTAGACACGGTGTGGGCACGATTCGTGCAACACCTTCATGCCAACTTGATGAGCACACCCCAGAGCACGGTCGTGCCCAGCCCGTGCTCCACTGCTGCTGCACCAATTTTCCGCAAAATTTTCAGTTTTTACTTCCGATTTTCACGCTTATTTTCCGTCTAATTATTTTTTTACAAATTTTCGGGGCGTTATAGACAGGGAGGGTTCCCCTAAGGTCCTTGTTCCCCATTGTCATCTCTAGTTACAATATCATCCTAACTTTTCAATTGACTGAATAACCACAATTCTGAGCACTTTCTTCTCTCTTTTTTTACCGTTATTGCTAATAAAAATTCTCTCTCCTTTTTCAATTAACTCAATTACCACAATTCTTAGTTTCTTTTTCTCTTTTTCTAACACCATTACTAATAAAAACTCTCTCTCATCTTCTCACCTTTGACACCATGTTTGTCCCTTTCTTCATCCATTGAAAATCGAGTTTCATGTTGGTTCCACTTCTTTTCTCTTTTTGTTGTAACATGAGATTCATCGAATTTGAATTTGCCAACAACTAATCGAAATTGTCAACAGCCAATCACTATGAAAACTGGGCATTAATTGAGATATGGATAGTGTGAGATCCCTAACCTTCTATCTAGGATAGAACACAGAGGATCAAAAACCAATACGAAACCAAACCAAAATCCCACATAATTTCATTTTATTTCATATTTAAGTACGTGCATATGATTACGTGTGCATATGAATATTCATACATTGGCATTGAAAATAATCAAAAGAAAAACAAGAGAATGATGAAATTTATATAAGATACATAAGGGTGTGTAATTTACATATCGAACATGCTAATAGAACATGAGGGTATGTTGTTGTATAAGATACATAAGGGTGTGTAATTTACATACCGAACATGCTAATAGAACATGAGGGTATGTTGCTGACATACCGGGAGTATAAATGACGGGAATATGCTCAATGATAAAATAAAGAGTCAAAAAGTCACATAAGTGTATGAATCACCACAGGTCGTGTTGACACCCAGAATATCCACAAAGATAAGCATAAAAGAAAAGGTGAAAGTATAAAGTACAAAAATTACTTCTTACTCATGTCATTCAACCAAACCACCTCTAAACCTTCCTAAACACTTCCTTAAACTTCAGAGAATTCATCAAGAACATCTTAAGAGCAAAACACATCATTTACTTGAATATTTCATTAAGAAATCAAAGAGGAATTGAGGAAACATTAAAGTAATGTTCTAAGACTAAGAATATCATCTTTTGTTACAGAGAAGTTTCAATTTTTCATGTATATTTATTAGTTGAATCAAGCTCTCAAAAAATTATACCTTATACTTGAAGAAGTTTATGATGTTAGAAAATTAAACCAAATGGAGATCAAATAAGAAGTAAGAATGAAGAATAAAAAAAATCGATGGACAATTTTGTTAAAATATCAAAATTCTGAAAATAAATGGAATGCTCTCTTTTCACATATAACCAAATGAGGCAAACTTTATATGATAAGAAAATATGAAAAGTTAGTGAACATTTGGCATTGGAATCAACTAAAAAGATAGAGTTTGTGAGAAATGAACAAAATGGTAAAATAGCACACATGACAGACAAAAAAGTAGACTGGTGAAATTTAGTGGTTTGTGTCAATTTTTATAAATTGTGCAGAAAAATAATTAGAAGGATTTCCACACATATAGATGAAGCTTAAGGTGTCTACTAAATAGAAAAAAAATATTCACAAATACTTAAAAATAATTTTTTCTCCAATTTAATTAATAATCTTTTTCCAACAATTGTAATTTTCATAGTTTGACTTGCAATATCGGTTAGAGGAGGTAGAAAATAAAATTTTCTTAAAATACATCACCGGGCCCAAATCAAATACAATACAACATAAAATAAATTCAGAGTTTTGCGGAAGCAATT
>CANYCX010130396.1:0-15377 GCA_948193385.1 Breynia disticha f. nivosa
TCATTGTAGTGACCCTCCAATTGTGAGGATATGGAAAAAAAGCCTCCCCTTCAAGATCAATGCGATTTTTCTTAAGGATCTTGGTGATTATAGCTCCAAAAGGCATTTCCCTTATATTTGGAAGAACGGTGATAAAGCTCGACATGGAGGAGTTGGCTCTTGCATTTCATCATCCTCAACATTAGGTGTGGGAAGTTGATTTCTTGCCCTTGCTTGAGGTTCCAAATGATCTCCACATCTAAATTGGTAATATGATTATTGCTAGACTTTTTAAGGAAAACATTTTGGTTGATTGCATAATGAAGCAACCGATAAGGGACCGGAATATCCATTACCTCTAATAGTTTGTCACTAGGAACCACCATGAGTTGCCTAAGCCGACAGAAATCATCCTCTAGATTGAACGCCCACTCTTGCTCCTGTTCGGGTTCCTCATTCGAATCATCTGGGTTTCTATTCCGATTCATGCTCTTGTCATCATTAAAACATGTAGGCCAAACTCCACCTTTCTTCATCCCAAACCAATGACATAAATTGTCCTCCATTACTGTGATCCCCTTTTCCTTTACTTGGGTAGCAAGAACTGTCCCTTGGTTTTGGTCACCACTAATTGTAATATATATGTTGGTAAAGAATTCTTTAATCAAATCCTCATAAATATCATCCTCATAACCCACCACGCCAAATATTCCTCTAGCTCTAAAGTCCTCAAATAATTCAGCATATGGAGACTTCAACAAGTTAATCCAGTAGAATTTCATTGAGGGTATAAGAATCTTAGTGGTGAGTACCTTAGTGTATAGTTCTTAACCCGTATGTGTGAACCTCAAAAGAACTCTCTCGTGTTCCCTATATGGTCCCTCTTGGGAAGATGAACCACGCATCCTTGTGGGTTTCGAGAGTCATTTCCTGCTTTGATTTTCTTACTGAGGTTGTTTTTTGGGTTCGCTATGAGCTTTAGCCTTAGTTCTAGCTGTAAAGCTCATTTTTAAAATCCATTTAACCTGATAAACCATATTCTTTTAATAATAATAAGAAATAAAAAGTTTTACAGGGGAAACGAATACAAGTTTGAAAATGTTTAAAACTCAAAATATGAACATTTACAAAATATGTACAAATATGTACAATCTCAAAAATGGAAGCATAAAAAAATATGTATGGGGCTCGACCTCTGACAATAGCTATTTGGAGTAAGATCACTGCATCTCTGGTCCAGTGGCAGCTATCTACGTCCTGCGCATCATTTAGACAATTTAAAGAAAGGGTGAGTATTTCTCAATACTCAGTAAGCTTCTTACACAATAATTGATTCGTATAATTTAAATGAGTGCAGGGACAATCAATATCCCAACACGAGATATGATTCTCCTCTATCTTAATCACATTACTCAATTATTTATACTTCTGCCATTACATATAAAATTTCAGTCACATAAGATTCACATAAGAAAATACCATCATTCCAATCTCAAACAAACAATCATATTCCTTAACTTATTTCCAATCATCACTAATAATCAAGCCTCAATATACGAATGAAACATCACAACAACATCCAATTTTCATAAGGATAGTACAAATATGAACATAAATATCAACATTCATAAGGCATTCATAATCAATAACATGAATCAAACATGCTATGAATGAATGCAACTCAAATGCATATGAATGTTATGCAATCACATGCGAATGTCTGCCCCGGGTCTTTCTTTTTGTTTTCTTTTTCTTCTTCTTTTCTTTTCATTTTCCCAGTACAGCATCAAAATCTCTCTAAGAATCATCGGTCCCAGACCGGAATCGAGCTCTCGCCCAGAATCATCAGGCCCAACCTGTATCTCATATCTGTGTCACACAATAATGCAACACAATGAATGATCAATGCATTCATATAACAATATCTCAAATCATGTATGCTCAACATGCTCAATAAACAATCAAATGCTTTCTTATATCACAAAATCAATCAAGTATCTTGAGCATATAAATCACTCATATATCAACCAAACGTCAATATAATCAAATAGAGCATACACACTCAATCAAGTAGAGTTCTTAGATAAACAATCAGGCAAGTTCAATAAACATGCCAATAATCTCACAATCAAATCATCAGAATGTTCCAAGAACATAACATACATAATACATGAGCACTTAAGCTTATACATCATCAATCGATAATCAACCATAATCAACCATACGAATATGATCCAATCATATGTCAATGAAGACCATATCACAACTAAGACCATATTAAGATCAATTCATACACTTCCTTTTTCATATTCTCATGTTCAATATGATGTATAAGAAATCAATCATAAGGAACATCAACCATATGCCAACTAGACATAAACATCCATTATTTCATTCATAAACCAAACAATCATATCAATCATGAACCAATCATAGATAAAAAAATAACATTCATTATGGTTTCGTCTAAAACCTAGAAATCAACATAGCATTATAGGCCACTTCGTAATAAGTCTAAGACAAGATTTATGAACCAATTTGTAAGCATAAGAACACTTACCTCGAAAACAAACAAAAATAAAAATCTAGCACAGCTCAAAACCTACTCTGACATCATCAAGATCATCCTGTATGTAAATGATAGCATACAAGGAATTAACTAAACATTAACACATTCATTCTTTACTTAACAATATCGAAACATTCTTTATCAACTTTAAGTCAACCATTCTTCATTCTTTACTTATACATTTGTCTTACCAAACTCCATCCAATTAAGGATTACATTATCTAAAGCATTTCCATGATTTCATTTACGTTCTACTGATTCAATAACATATAATTCCAGCATAATTTTCAATTCAAACATATAATCAACAAGGTTTAAAAATTTCAGCAATCAACCATTTGTGAACCTTAACTAAACACTAAGTTTTCCACTCTTTCCATCAATCCTTCTTCTTCAAAACCGTCTTATCAAATCCCTAACTTTAAGTTCAGATTCTCTACCTAACTATCATCATTTTCAGCAACCAAAACTCCATATAAATCAGCAAATAACAAAAATATGCCTTAAATCAACCTTAATTAAACCTAACCTTACTTACCTTAGTACTTAGGATGATTATTGCAGGAAATAAATATGCAAATCACCTTCCCTTGCTCAATTCTCAAATTTCCTCAGTTTCCCCTGCTTCTCTTTGGCTTTGGAGTGAAAGGTAGGTAAAATAAGATTTCTCCCATTTCTCGATTGTTTGTTTTAAATATTTTTCAAGCAAAACAGTAATCCACGCGTGGTGGAATGTAAAGTACGCGTGGTCAGCACGACTGCGCGTACTTGCTGTCCACTGTGCGTACTTCCCAATTTAAGCATTTCTCTGATTTTCTTCAATTTGTTTCGTATCAACCTTATATCAATCTTTGATCAACCTTTATATATTGATGTTTAAACATTTATTTATCTTCATTTAATGACGAAAAATATCTATAATGTTACAATTCTCCCTATTAGAAAAATTCTTCCTAAAAAATTCAAATCAAGGAACTCTGAAGTAAAACCAAATCGTAACATTCAATATCGAATATTGGAATCAAAATGAACCTTAATGATCTGACGTAGAATCAAGAAACAGATATGGATACTATCGTCGCATATCTGACTCGACCTCCCAAGTCGCTTCTTTTGGTGAATGAAAACTCGACTTCACCAAAAACAATAGAATCTCTCGATTACTCAACTGTCTCACCACTCTGTGTAATATCTCTGCAGGTTCCACCTCGTACGTCAGCTCATCAGAAATCTCCAACTCTGGAGTACTAAACACGTGGCTATGATATGATCGTACCGTATCAACATAGAAACATGAAATACATCGTGTAATTGGGACAACTCTATTGGTAACCTCAGTCTGTAAGCTAGTGGTCCCACCCTCTCTATAATCTCGTACGGTCTGATATACTTAGGACTCAACTTCCCACGTATGCCAAATTGAATCACACCTCTCCAGGGTGAAACTCGTAAGAAAACTCTATCTCCGACTGCATACTCTATCTCTCGGTGGTGTCGGTCGTAGTAGCTTTTCTAACGATCCTTAGTTGCTTGCATACATATTTTAACAACATTCACTTTATCCAGGGTTTGCTGAACCAACTATGGCTCGTCAATCTGTCGCAAACCCTCCATATCTCAGTAAACTAGAATCTTGCACCGTCTCCCGTATAATGCCTCGTATGGTGCCATCCCGATAATAGAATGATAACTATTATTGTACGCAAACTCGACTAAAGGTAAGTGATCGTCCCAACTATGACCAAATTCCAAAATACATGCTCGCAACATATCCTCCACTGACTGAATCGTCCTCTCTGACTGACCATCAGTCTGCTGATGAAAAGCCGTACTAAACCTCAAATGAGTACCCATCGCTTCGTAGAGACTCTGCTAGAATCGCGATGTAAACCTAGGATCACGATCAGACATAATAGAGATAAGAACACCATGTAATCTGACAATCTCAGCAATATACAACCCAGCAAGTCTATCCAACGTATCATCCTGTCGGATAGCTAAAAAGTGAGCTGATTTCGTCAGTCTATCAACAATAACCCAGATAGCATCGTGACGTCGTAACGTCCTCGGTAAGTCAATAATGAAATCCATGGTGATCTTCTCCCATTTCCACTCGGAAATCTCAAGTGGTCTCAATTTTCCTACTGGAGCTTAATGTTCTGCTTTAATTTGTTGACACTAGAGACATCTCGCAACAAATTCAACTATCTCCCTTTTCATATGTACCCACCAATACAACTCTCGCAAATCCTGATACATTTTAGTACTACAAGGATGAACTGATAAAGGAGAAGAATGAGCCTCTGTCATCAGCTCGCTCTTCAACTCTGCAATATCTGGAACACACAGTGTAACGTCCTAAAAATTTGGTAATAATAAGATTTGAATAAATGTATAAAATATACATAAATGTTTCTCAAATTATTTTAATTAATAATTTGGTGGAAAGGGTAGGACTTTGTGTGAAATAAAAATCAGGTGTGTTTAAGTTGACCGGGAAAGAGAAAAACTGAGGTTAGAGAGAAGTAGTTGAACAGGGGGGCAAAATTGTCCAACCCGAGCTTATAAATACCCATATGTGCCTCTCTCTCTCCTCATTTGCTTTCAAAACCCGTTTTTCTCTCTCCTCTAACCATTTCAAAGCCAAAAATCCTAGATATCATAAATCTTCATCGAGTTTTGGCGTTTGAGAGTTATATAATCGATCAGAGCTCTTAATTCGGTAAGATTTCTGTCGTTGAATATTGTTAATCACGTTTTTCATGCATACTTAACTTTCCGACGCTACATTTCTTTCATTTAAGCTCTGAATTGAGCGAAATATGGCTTGTTGGAAAGCTTAATGTATGTACTATCCATTAGTGACCATTTTTGGTGATATTTCATGGTTTAGGTACGTTAAATTAGTTTTTAAACTGACCTAGGTAAAAGTGATGAGTTTGGGTTTTCTAACCGTAAGTTCGGTTCGAAGTATCGGGCACTAGTGAGGTGATTTTAATAGTCAATTTAATTGGGTTTTTTATAATGATGGAGTATGGATTGATGATAGGAAAATGTTTAGGGTTTCGGGAAGGAAATAGGTGAATTAGGATATAGCTGATGTATCGGGAAGTAAGAAGTGTAAAAGCATAGTTAATTAAACTTGTAGGAAGCATTAAAGATGTTTGGTGAAGAGGGAAGAAGTGAGTTAGATGAAGGGTTGGTGAGAGATATAAATGAGAGAGAAAAAATGAATTGGTTAAACTGAGATAAGCATAACCACAACATGTAATTATTGTTTAGCATATTTGTATGCATGTGTGTGATTGGTCTATGTTTTAATGGTTAATAGGAGGACCTAAGGAAGGTGAAGGTGTGACCCCCAAATTTAAATACCACTTACGTATTCTTCCCCTTCCTGTCAAGCGATACTCAAATTTGGAAATCAAGTTTTTGTTATAATTTTATTTAGGTAAAACATAAAGGAAATAGTATTGGAAGGAACAAGTTTAACATCATTTATAATAAATATGCACATTCTATTTCATCAAAACCATTTACAAAAAAAATGTGCAAAGGCCTGGGCCCGGTACAATACGAGTTACAAAACGATTCAGGTTAGGAAAGAAAAGAAACTAAACGATCCTATTTCAGTCATAACCTGACAGAATACAAATAATGCACCATGTATGATTTGTCATGTAAAAAAAAATATGCATTCTCTATATATTGCTCCGCCCACCTCAGATTCTCTCGCAGTGAATCCCAAACTTGAGCAGCTAAACACTACTTCACAATCCAAAATCTACCTTCCTTGATTTTTTGCCGAGCATAGCAGGCATAAAATGCGTGAGTGATAACACTCAATAAGCAACACAACAAAAAATGATCAACTCTCATGCAATTGTATGTTTAGTCAACATATATAAAGATGTGAGATCTTTAATCTGGACATCAATCAATTGAAACATCAATTACTCAATCCAATTCAATAATCACAAACTCAATTTTATCCTTCCTAACATTCATATAGCTTAATTTTGGATAAAATCGGCAAAAACAATCAATGCTGGCCCGACGGACCTACTACACGGTCATGACTGGACTACACGGTCTGGTCCGTGTAGTTCAGCTCTGGTCCGTGTAGCATGCCAGTAGTGGTACACAGACTCATTGAGGTACACGGTCTGGTCCGTGTACTTTGGCTCTGGTCTGTGTAGCACACCAGTGGTGTTACATGGATGCTAGCTCAGTACACGGGCAAGTCTGTGTAATTTTCTTCTTGTCCGTGTAGCTCTCCAGCATTCTTTACACCTTCAATCAAAACAACCTAATTCACAATCAACACTCAACAATTCAATTCATATCATTCCAAATTAAAATTTAACTATTCAAAAACCACAACCAATCTCATATAATCACTATTAATCCAAAGTCAACAAACCATACAAATCTCAACACTTCATAAACCACATATTATACTCCATTATTTCATGCCAAACCAAATCAACATGTCATGTAAGCATAACCATCCGCAAACATATAATCATAATGAGTTGAGAATGCATGTTCGCTAATGCGTCACCTAGTTTGATCACTCATACCCCCAATTCATTTTTCTCATTCAGCCCTTATTTGGCCACTTTAAATGATGTTTGCAAACGGGCCTCGTGAGCCAGGAGTTAAGGTTATAGTTAGTATGGTCTATAGATTTTTCTGCCTTAATAGGCTTGTTTAACGCCCCTATAGGCCAGCACACTCAAACACATAAATGCGCACTGAGTTTTCCACTGTGCTACAGTATAGTATGTTTTAAATACTATTGCAATTATACTCCAACAGCCGGTAACCCTCCCTCATTTCAAATTCATGCTCCCATGAGCCTTTTTATACTTTCATTTTTTTGCTCCTAAGCCCCATATGTATGCATAATGTGAGAATAATCACATAACACCTCCATGCATATCTAAACCATGCTGAATCATTAAATAAGCATCACAACACAACATGATCACAAATCACAGCATAGCTCCATAACTCATACCAACAACAATGCATATTCCAGCCAAAAACATATCATAACATACACACCAAGCCATATCAATCCATTTCCACATCAATCAACAATTCAAATACAAACTATCGCATTGTCTTTCACACAACACATAAATAACCCAAATATACACTCCAATCATATAATCATCCATCCAATAATTACCTAAACAAGCATTACACGATTTACATGTAAGAAACATACAACCATAAGGAGTTACGCTCGCTTGCTTACTTGGCAAAACATGCCTAAATCTTCGGTCTGGAACTCCCCTCTCTGGGATTCTGACCTCCTAATGAACAATTTATGATTCATATTAATTACTTAATCATAAGACTTTATAAAACAATAATTATACGATAATCTTATATTTATATGCTCCGGTAATTATTTCCTTCTATAATTCCCTGTCTATCATTTAATAACCCTGCCCAACTTATTTAACTCCTTCCTCCTCTCTTCACCAACCATACTTAATGCTTTTAACCACCTCTTATAAATACCTTACACCAAAACTAACCCTTCATACTTCCATTATACACCATTCCTCTCATTTTTCTTACTAACCACTATACCGATTTCACAAGCTCGTTATCTTCTCTCTCCTCAACCAACAATAATTTAAATTGACAATTAAATTAACCTCAACAAGGCTTAAGGTTTCTTACCTATACCACCGATCACGAATTCGAACTTAGGGTTGAAAAACCCAATCACATCACTATTCACCCCTTACGTTCTAACCTCAATTTCTATCACCTAACACATGTATAAACACAAAAAATAGCTACCAGAGGTTAGTACACATACTAAGCTTTTCGACGAGCCATTTTACGCTCAAATCAGAGCTTAAACGACCTAGTTTTAAGGCTAAAAACTATGATACAAAAACAGGATTTAACAATCCATGGAAGAAAATCTTACCAAAACTCGTTCCTGGATCGACCCTGAACCTTCCTAATACTAGGGTTTAATGAGAAACGACACTCCCAGAAGGTGGTTCACAGTCTGGACGTTAGACGAGTTTAGCGAGGTAAGTAACACGAATGTAACCATCCTTGTGTGTGATTTTGTGGTGGATAATTGTTTTGGTATGATTGTTGAATTGATTTGATGTTAGTGATAATGGTGAGATAGGATTGTTGTATATGATAATGAATGTCATGTGTATGTGTTGTGATTAAATACTTTGTTGCATGTTGATTTGATTATTTTGTGATGATCATATACATAATGATATCATTTTGGAAATGTTATGTTGTTTGGAATGCTTATATGCCATATTGGAAAGGAGGTGATAAATTGTGGTTGAGTGATTGTTTATGAATCACAATTGTATGTATATATGATCAATATGTATGATTTTCATCTTAAATGGTGAAATTGAATGTTGATGAAATTGATGGTATGTTGATGATAGATAGTGTACATGACATTCATGCACTTAGGTTCTTAGTGAATATGTGTCACTAAATGAGTTATAAAGAATCTAAGTGATTAAAAGAAATTGACAAGGGAGTGGTTATAGAACTTCGTGTGCAAACAGTCGGTGCTTTGTGCATACTGTGATAGACATTCAGTGCTTTTTGCATAATGTCTAAGTGTTTAACGCACAATATTTCGGATAGTATATAAAGCATGCCATTTCGGGCACAGTGGTTGATATTCGTTATACAGACGTGTATACGAATGTGCCAGGCCAAAATAGGGTGAATAAAGGCCAAAATAGGGCGAATCCTGGATATCCAATTTATATAACCAAAACTCCCGATCGAAAGGTCAGTTTGCAAACGTCGGTGTGTGGCCAAAATAGGGCGTTTTTTAAAATCAAGTGAAACTGTAAACTAACACAGAGAGTTGCATTTACGGGTCACATGATCATGACATGATGTTATATGTGAAAGTTATAAATTTTGGATATGAAATATCATGAATGTTATGTGATATGTGAAATTGAAGTTTGGATGATTTGGAATGGATCATATTGTGCAATGAAACATGTTTGTGTTGTTGAGGCACGTATATGATTATATTTCAATGTGTTTTGGAGTTGGTATGTGTGGTGAATGAATGAATTCATGAGAAATTGTGCTATGGAATGTTAAGTGTTGTGTTAAAGTGTTGTGTATTGAATGCTGGAGAGCTACACGGACAGAAAGGGAAGTACATGGACCAGACCGTGTAGGCTCAAACGTCTGTGTACCTATTCTGGTGAGCTACACGGACCAGAAGGAAAGTACATGGACCAGCCCGTGTATAGAGCTCGAGTCCGTGTACCACTACTGGTCTACTACACGGACCAGAGCTGAGCTACACGGTCCAGACCGTGTAGTTTAGTGATGATCGTGTAGTAGGTCAGCCGGGCCAGAATTGATTGTTTTTGTCAGTTTTATCCTAATTAATCGTGTATAAATGTTGGAAAAGATATAATTGAGTTTTGATGATTGAATTGGGTTATATAATTGATTGTGATGGGTTGTTAATTGTAATTTAATTTGATATTTGTGAATGAATATGGAATGGTTGTCCATTTGGTAAGTGTTACCTATTGGGTCTCACGACTCATTGCATTTTACGCCTGCTGTGTGGGCATTGACCTGAGTTGACGTGTTGGATCAGCAAGTGTATATTTTTTGGACGATTCCGACTCAGTTTTCTGATTGCAGACTAAAAGCTAAGGTTGGCAGAGCACTGGAATTTCTCTATCCTGTTTTTCACTTATGTTTGGAAATGTATTAACAATCTTTTTGAAAGGGTTATGTTTGAAATGAGATTAGTCAAATTTCTTTTCCCTTAACAAGTTTGTAAAACTTTGTAAACAAATGTTTGGTAATGAAGGATGAATGTATGTTTATTTCAAATGAATGTGTGAATGACTGTATTTAGATTTTTGAAAACTATCTACTAAACTCATGATGTCCAAGATTCAATTGTCACCTTAAAAGGGAATTATAATTATAATATTAGGTGATAGTTAAATTTTGGGTGTCACATTAATAACCTTGATGTTTATCTAACAACAAAATTTGAGGTTCGTAATGATTTTCAGATTTTAGATTAATAAAAGTAATATCATGTCACTCTTCCTACTCTAGTAAATGTGGCTTTACAAGTGTTTGTCGTTCCTTCCTCAACCGTTGCTATAAAAACAATTTTTTAACAAAGGTAGGAACATTTTAGACGAAATAAGATCAAGAATAAATTTCTCTTCATTTGAATCCTAAGTTTGTGTTGATGATTAGTCTCGAACTATTGATCACACTCAAGAACTTCTTAGTCTATATTTATCTTTATTGGATAATAAAGAAACTGAAGTTGGTGGCATCGCTTCTACGCCTCCTTGTCTCACTATTAATTTAGAACAGTTTTAGCTTAGTTTAATTTTTGTTATTTGTAATCATTTTTCTATACTTCTTTTTTTCTTTACTTGTAATTTTTTTCCTTTCCTGTAAATGCTTTGTTTAATTTTTAATCATGTAATCACGATATTCCTTCGCCATAGGTGGAGCCATAAAATATTGAGGCACCGTCCTCTTTTTTTATTAAATCACCATGGCAATATATTTTCTACATAAAGA
This sequence comes from Breynia disticha f. nivosa, assembly GCA_948193385.1. NCBI lineage: Eukaryota > Viridiplantae > Streptophyta > Magnoliopsida > Malpighiales > Phyllanthaceae > Breynia > Breynia disticha. The sequence goes on from CANYCX010130396.1 coordinate 11,159, forward strand.
CTATAAGTTGTATTTATCTCTCACAAGATAAGTTGTTTTTATCTTCTTACCATTTTTTTAGAATGACAAAATCTGTTGTTAATTTTACATTACAAGACTATTAATATAAGGGCATGTAATTTTAAACACATTTACCTGTAATTTTTTTCACTTATACAATTTTTCAGTAAAAAAAATTAGCTTCACAGGTTCAGCTCTTCAACTTCTTTCTTCTTGTTATTGAGGTATTTCACTTTCAAACTTTATTGAATCAGAATCACATTGAATCGAGCTGGAAATGAACAAGAATTGAACCAAAATTGAATTGTGTTCGAACCAGTAGTTTAGGAACCGAACCAGCCCAAACCTGCAGTTTCAGAATCGAACCGACTAAGCCGTGTACTGCACTGTCCTATTCCAATTTCAAAGTTTTTGGAACCGTGAATCGTCGATTTCAAACTATAACCAGTATTTCGGACTGGCTTAACATGTTTAGGTGAGTGATGTTTTTGTTATTGGTATTGTTGGTTGTATGTTTAGGGATGTAATCGAGTTAGGAACCCGCAAAAAACTTGAAACTCGTCCCGTTTAATGAATGAACTGCCAAAACTCATTCCAAACACACTTAAATAATACTCGTTCCCATCCCATACCCTAATAGTACTACCTGCGAGTACCCATTACCCGTTTAAATACTCGTTTACATAATAAAATTACATACAATCATTTATATAAATATGAAGAATAAACAAATCATTTAAAATATATAAAAAGGACATTAAAAATAAGTCTCCAAAATAATAAAATCCATACAAGTTAAAAAATGATATAAATTAATTAAACGAAGTAATATAAACTTATTCATTTAACAAGCAGACAGAAGTGCAAAACTACTGAACAAACACAGCAAAAGAATAACCATGTCTAACATATTACTTATAGAAGATCCTACAAAACCCAACACTAAACAAGATTCATGTGTTCATGTACGACTGTTGAGCATAAAAAAGTAAGCTGGACATGACATTGGAATCGAGCCTATTTGAACAAAAAGTGGAGAGTTTAAAAAAAATTTTTTGCTCATATACAAAATCATGGATTTGTTTTCATCTGTGGGTATGACATAATTATTAAGCTCACTTCTCAGAAGATTGCATTAAAGAACATCCGAGGAAAACTTGTATACTTTCAACTACTCCTCATGGCAAGACATATGAATTCATCACTCAAACATCAAACAAGCTTTTCTACTAGACCACCAGGGTTATAATTGTACCACTAAAATAACCACATCATTTCAAACAATATATAGAGTACAAATGACAAATTTTATGTCAACATCTTAGAAAACTAGAAACACAAATTATGAGTGAAAATAAAATTATCTGTAGAAGAACGAAAATCTTCCACTTTAAATCTTCTATCTACAATTTTGTGCATGTAATATTTCAACTACAAAATCAAACTAAAACACCATTTTACCTTTGAATCTTTGAAACAAAACGAAGAGAGAGGAACAAATGGTTCGAAATCTTTGCCTAAAAAAGAACCAAAACATGTAAAATGAAGAGAGAGCCATAGTTTTAAGTTAAATGGATCAAAGAATCAAAAGTGGGAACTGTTATCATGGGTAATTGTTATTCATTTATTTGACAATGTCTTAAAATTTTAGAATATACAATTGTTTTAGTGGGAAGGCATACATTTATCATGGGTAATGGTAGAGGTTCAAATCACCCAAAGAAATTATGCGTAATGTCTTAAAATTATATTGGCTCTTGTACCATGCACAAACTTCACAACTGTAAGTGTTTTGACAATACCATTGTGGAACTTTAAGCGAACTCTTCCCTTGCTTCAATCTTCAACTTTTCATTACTCCCAACAATGATGCTACCAAAATCTTCATGTTTCTGTAAAGTGTCAAAACAAACTCAATCTCTGCAAATATGAATGTCTGTAGCTGAATCCAAAATCCAACTATTATGATCTTCAACAAAATCATTTTCAGTAGCTACAAGCAAATCACCATCATATTCATTAACCACGTTCATTGAAGAATCATCATTCTTATGCTTACTGCTTAGGGCCTTATCAAGTGCATTGCCTCTCAATAAGTCATAATATTTGAGTTTATGAAGTTATAATTTTGAAAAAAAATATGTCAAAGAATATTGCTTTAATTTACTATCACATTAAACTAGATAACAAGAGAATAACCCATAACACTCATTGACATCAACATCCCTTAGGTAAAATTATATGAGCAGAGCCGAATAGTTTAGTAATATTTACAAAATAATTCCTAAATAATTCAACTTTTATAATATTTCTATTTTCTCTCGAATACTTTTATTTTTGACATATCACCAAACCACAATAATATATATATATATATATATATATATAATATTTAAATTTTAATTTAAAAAATTACAAAATAACACGTATACATGCATTAATTGTCTATGCATTCTGCTTTATATTAGTATACTAGTCATAGTTCCCGCATATTGCTACGGGATACTTTATATTATACGTGTATTAATTTTATTAATTTAAGTTATAATATATTTCTTTTCAAGTTGTTTTATGCAAAAGAAAATTTTAATAGAAATATTTAAAATATAGAAAATTTATACAAATATTTTAAATTGATAAATTAGTTCATTAAGCATATTGTCACTACTAATTTTGAAAAAACAATTAAATAATATTTTTGTGGAATTATATTTGTAGTCATTATTGTTGCAAATAAGTAATTTAAACTCAAATTTGTTTTTTTTTTTCACTTTTAAAATAACAACTTATATTTATCATGACAAAAAATATGTTTAGTTCCTTTGGGGAGATAAAGACCAATGAGAAATAATTTTTTCATAACTATTTTTAGTGTAATAATAAAAAAATTTAATGGAAATTTACTTTTTTGAGATTTAAAAGGTACCTTGATATCTTACGTAGTTAAAGTTATCATAATATAAAAATTATGTCCAATGTTGCGTCCAGAAATAATTTTACATTCTATAACATTGTAAAAAATTTTCATTGGAATTATTTTGCAAAAAAAAATACATTAAATAAATATGAATAAAATTTTATATTTTGCCTTATCAAAACTAATTAAAAGGTTTTTTTTTAAAACAAAATCAATATTAAGTCATAGATTTTTTTAAAAAAATATATCACCAAATTTGAAGCTAAAATAAAAGATAAAAGATAATATATAAAAATATTAAATATTAATTTTTGCACTTATATCATAACAGTAACAATAGGTAAATTCAATCATTATCTAATAGAGTTTCATCAATAATTTTTCTAACCAACCAATAAGTGTATGCGTATTACTTAAAAATATTAAATATTTTTTTAATTATAGCTCAAAAAAATACAAATAATTATTTTATCTTGTTTAATAATTTTTTATACGCCATTTTTAAATTAATTTTAAAAAATCAATATTGATTATATTTATATTACAAATAATAGTTTAAAAATATTGCCATAAAAATGTACAATAATCTAATAAAATTCAAATAAATAAAATAACATTAAAAATTTATTAATTGACTATAGTTTAAAATATTTTGTAAATAAGTTCTACTCATATATTTTATTTTAAAAAATAATTATTTTTAACTCACCAAGGTTATATATATATATTATTATGACTTTAATACAATAAAGTTATTATTTATAGAAGTTCCTTATATATAATAAATTTATAATAATATTGAAATATTAGACCTGTGTATTGATATCTATACCTATTAATTGACTCAAAATATTATTATTTTTCACATAAAATATTATAATAAAATCGTAAGAAAATGTGTGGTAGATTTATTTAATATATGAATTAAGCATAATGTGAGATAATATATGTCATATTATGTGCACTTATCTGAATGCAAATATTTAATTAACTTTAAGTTAGGTTGAGTAGTAAATATATTTAGAAAGAAAAATAAGTCATTTCATTCCATATTTATTAACTTTCTTATTTGTATAAAAACCCAAATTGACAAATTTTAAAAAACAAAAGAAGTAGTTACTAATTTTTAAAAATATTATAATAAAATTAATAATATTTTTTATTTTGATTCAGATTTTAAAAAAATCAAATAGTTATTATATATTTATATTTATTATATCAAAAGTCAATTAAAATTTAATTTCTAAACTTGAATAAACAATTTAATTTAAAAATTTAAACTAAAATTTTAACAATAATTAA
>CANYCX010130411.1:0-10615 GCA_948193385.1 Breynia disticha f. nivosa
TTTGTATTGGAACTGTTTGAAAGGTTTGGAAAAATGTTTCTTTATTTTTTAGATTTGAAATTAAAATCAGGGTTGGTTTTGAATATTTGTAAAATAAAGGTTTTAATTTTGAGTCTCACATTTAATGGTATCAGAGCAGGGATTAGATATCCTAGACTTATTCTAACATAAAAATAGACATTTTTTTGGGGTGTTACATCATCGACACATTTTGTTTTCTACAAACTTTGTTTTGTAAAATTGTCATTTTACTTCAGTGTTGATACTTGCTGTGTAGGGGTTTTCCCTAAGGCACATCTATTTTGTTTACATTGCATATAGTAATGGTTATATTTCCATCCATTCTTTTCAAATGATATTCAAAAGCATTTTCTAAAAATTGTTGTCTGTACCTGGCATTCAGATTATAGTTTTTTGTTAAAAAAATATGGCACAGAAATGGATTATAAAATAAATAGAGAGAAAAGTGTTTTAAAATTTGAGCGTCACACACATCTTTAAAACAGGGGGTTGCTTTACATAGACTTCTTCTTGAATGTATCCGTTCAAGAAAGCACTCTTCATATCCATTTGATGAAGCTTGATTTTCCTATGTGAAGCAAAAGCGCAAAGAAGTCGGATTGCTTCTAGCCTAGTAATCAGAGCAAAGGTTTCTTCATAATCAAATCCTACTTCTTGGTAGAAACCTTGAGCTACTAATCTAGACTTGTTCTTCACCAGTTCTTTATGTTCATCCTTTTTATCTTATTAACCCACTTCACTCCTACTATGGTCTTATCTTTGGGTGGAGGTACAAGTTCCCAAACTTTATCCATCTTGAATTAGTTCAATTCCTCTTGTATAACTATCACCCAATGTTCATCACCTATAGTTGCCTTGATATTCTTGGGTTCGATCAAAGATACAAAGGCCAAGTTTGTGACGCCCAAATTTAGACTCCTAATTAGTCTTATTTATCTTAAAATGATTATAAAACCGTGCATATTTTTTTTCTTTCTATTATTCAATAATACCCACTAAACATACATATGTTGTTTTAAATAAAAAACAATATGTACCACTTTTACGAATCATTTACAATTTTAAAATCACTCAGTTCAAAAATGCTCCTTCAACCTCGCTCGTGAAAATCCTCCTAAACCTAATCAACATTCAACAACATACAAAGATGAGTATATAAAAATACTCAGTAAGTGATAACCCTAGTGTTGTTAAGATGAAGTGCAGGGGAACCTTCGGCCAGCACGGGGCATGCTCATGCCTTAATTCCCTAATGGCTCACCGTCGTCTTGTCAAATACGGTTCTTTAGTTCCAAAACACAACCAAACAAGATATATTTATATCTACGCACATCTAGTGTATTTCATTTACCATTCGTACAGTGTCTACACATATTTTAAAGCTCTCATACCCCACTTATTTGCATCTTCACACTATTTCATAAGTCACCATCAATTCTAGTTATTACTAATCTACTACATACTAGATCAGTTATTGAACTCATTTGCCTCTTAAATAAAACAGATTTAGGTTGTCAGTAGCAAGGGAATGACCCACACAAACCGTTCTCATGGTCGTTCTCCCTCTCTATTTTACCTCATCAATAGAATGACTTGGGGAACGGTTTTATAAGCTGTTCCCCAGCCCATTCTGACCTTTTAGAATGACTCTCGAAGTGGAACAGCTTGAAGAATGGGTTGTTCCCAAAGAACAACAATATTTACACTTAGGAACTCACACCAAGCAAACTCAAATTATGGATAGCAATTCCCAAACAATTCACACATCTCAACCTGGCTTAAATACAGCACATTTCACTTTACATAATCAAATAACACAAAATCGATAATTGAATCCAACCAACGACATTTCATCAACCTTTCATAAAATTCATAAGTTCAAGATCATACTCTTTCCCAACCAAAAACAACAAGTTCCATATCCCCATTGGCATAAAATCTCATCACATCACTTCGCATTAATACAAGCACATAAAACCTCACATATACACCATCTTCACATTTAAACCACATAAATAGTCAAATGCAAGTGTATGAACCATGAAATGCGAATGCAATTCACACAATGCATGCCCCAGGGTCTTTCTTACACGCATGAGGGACTCCACTCTCATGAATTGGTTGATCCCCATATAAATTAGATCTTTCTCTCGATTTGGCTAATCCCCACATAGAAATTTGAGTTTTTGTTCGGTTTGGCAAATCTCCACATTATGAACATACAACAATTTTCATGTTTATGTACACATGACATAAATGAATTCAATGTAAGCATTTCTCATTTCCATAATTAATATCTCACAATATCAAATGCAAATGTATGTTATCATGAATATCGATGCAATTCATACAAATGCAAGTCTTGGGGTCTTTCTTATGCACGTGAGAGACTCCACTCTCATAAATTGGCTAATCCCCACATTAATTGGAGCTTTCGCTTAATTTGGCTAATCCCCACATAAAAATTTAAGCTTTCGCTCGGTTTGGAAAATCTCCACATTATTATACGAAAAAACAACTCTCCTTCTGGGGAAGAACATCTCGCCTTCCCTATATCACTCAAAACATGAACATACAATAGTGCCCATGTAAATGCCAATGATGACATGAATGAATGCAGAACATGCATTTTCAATTCCATTCCACCATTTCACAATATCACATGAATATGCACACATATCCATAAACGGCCAACTCGTGGCATAAGTCAACACACACGTCATTCATTAGTCACATAAATTCATCACAACACAAATCAAACATCCATGTTCGGTTTATCACTTCATAACACATTTTTAATGCATATCACACAACGCAAGGCATTCCAAATACTATTCACTCGCACAAACTACCAACACATTTCAACTCATAACAATCAAGCCATAATAGCTTATCGCATAACACATTATCTCGCTTACTTACACTTAAGCAACTTCACATTACCAATCTGTTCATCCACCGAACATTTCATAACATATAATAACAACCATAAATAGTTAACCGTACAAATACAAACTTACCAAAGTAAGTGTAAGCACTTACTTTGAACTCTGCACAGTCGAGCTTGCAGCTCAGCTATGCTTCGGGGTTTGAACCTCACCTCTTATAATATCATTCATCATGCAAAATAATGTAAATATACCATTTTCTATCAATTAAATCGACTAAGACTCAAATTAGGCAAAAACCCTAATTATCCTCTTAACTCAAAACACTAATCTCACATTGCTACACATTTTTCGTCTCAACTCTCACCTATACCCACTTTTCGCTCATTAGGCACATTTTAGAACTTAATTTCCCATTCTAGCTCTTATTCCTAAAAAATCTCCAAATCACTCATACCCTAAAATCACCAATCTCCCACAAAAATCACAACACAAAGCTAAATACTTTTGCCATTATGAATAACCATAAAACCCTACAAAACCCTACACAAATCCCTCTTTTTTACTCAAACATTTCGTTAGGTTAAGAGCTTACATCGTTGAAATTCGCCACAAATCACAAGGCTCATCCAAGACTTGTTTCGGCTTGAGGTTTATGAAGAACTACAAAAGAGGGGTGAGGATTTGTGTTTAGAAAGGTCTTGGGACATTTCTTTAAGGGTTTGAGAAGGTTTCTCTCGAGATGGGTCGATTGGGGTGTGTTTTTATGTTTTTGTCTCTCTCTTTTCTACTAAAAACGCGTCCTTTTTATGACCCCAGAAAGGCATAACAATTTGGAGAACGGGATGCCCAAACCGTTCTCCAGGTAGTTCTAGACTTCTGTCCGTAAAAATCAGTTTTCTATCCACAACAAAAATAGTTTGGGGAAAAATTTGGCTAGGTCGTTCCCCAGGCCGTTTGGCCTTACTATTTACACATTTTTAGGAATATTTTAGTTAATTTTTGGGGCATTACAGAGTTTCTCATATGCTAATTGAGTTCTCTCCTTATTCTAACTCTATCTCTAATATTTCGAATCACTTGCTCCATAGAATGATTCGTTACATTGGCCCATACAGTGCATTTGAGGTTTGACCAATTTCTCTATCTAAAAACTTCTCATCTTTTATCCCTAAAATTTATTAGAATTAATCTATACGAAAAATACATTAAAATAGAATCAAAATAGACAAGAATCAAAAAACTGCAGAAAAACAACAGAGAACACAGTCTGAGCACGACCTTGAGCTCATGTTTGTTGAACAGCACGCCATCGTGCTCATATTTGGGAAATAGCATGACCTTGTACTAATGGCATGTACAGATTTTTGGAAATCGATTCGACACAATATCGTACACAATCAAATAGAAACTCGTGCTGAAAAGTACGACACGACTTGGAGCACGACTAGTACCCAAAGTCTGTCGATTGAGTAAATATTAGACTTGACCGAATGTTTACTGTTTTATTCAAAACAAAATAGAAATAGAGTGCAAAACATGAGAGGAACAAAAAGGAAACCCTAAAACAGCTAAAGGAAGTGTCTAAGCAAGGAAACAACTAAATATCTTACAAAAATCAAAGCTAAAGTCAACAAGGTAAGTTATATGATTGATATTGAGTATATTAATGAGGTTGTGTGTTTTTATGAATTTTAGAATTTGGGACTAGGAACTAATTTAAGTGTTGAATGGATGCTAATTAGTTGAAATAGGGATAATTAAACTCTTATGGAAGAGTTTGAACACTTAAATCATAATTAGCAGGTTGATATGAGAAATTGGTGTTTGGAAAGTTACTAGGAACTTTGAGATGGAAGTTTAAGGGCTGTGTTTGATGATTTTAATTATGAAATCAGTAAGGAAAATGAGTATTAACAGCCTTTGAATGATTATTTTGTATAGGTGGACCTGTATAGGTGGACCTGTACAAGTTTTGGATTGAAGTTGAGCCTGATGCCAACTTCGTACAATTTTTAAGGTAAGTGCTCTTACACTTACCATTGCTAAATTAAGTGTGTATGTGATATTAGGAACTTGAATTATAATTTTATAAGCTATGAATGCTTAACTATGTGTGATTATTATAAATGCCCATATGTGACATGTTCTTATGAACATTAGTAGCTTAAGTTATGATTCTTTGCTTGAGATCATTTTATATGAGTATGATTGTGATGATTGTATTGATATGGCTTGATTTATTCTTGCCTTTGATGTTCATATGGGATTATATGATATTTATGATGGTATGCTCATTTTGGCTATTGTGTTTGATGTTCTTATGAATTATGGTAAATGTTATGAAAAACATTTGAGTTGCTTTATTGAACATACATGTGATTTGATTTAGTGGCCATATAAATGTATTTGATTCATTCTGTGTGGCATTCATTGTGTGACACTTGGCCGATATCCTAGGCTGGGCATGAGGATTATTCTAAGAGAGATTTCGATGTCGGTCTAAGATGGATGATATTCTGAGCTAGGCTTAATGCCAAAATGGGTTCAATGTCGGGCTGGGACAGAGGGAGAAATGCAAAGAAAAGAAAAGAAAAAGAAAAAAAAATAAAATAAAATGAGAAAGTATCACCCCGGGGCATATTGTGTGATTGCATTGGCATCACATTGACGTCATCATTTTGCATTTATATGAGATTAAAATGTTGTGTTTCATGATGCATCATACTATGTTATGATTTGTTGTTGATTGTGAGGATTATTAGTCTTGAGATATATATGTCATGTTTTGGTATAAGGTGCAAGTATGTTTGGCATTCGATAAGGCTACATGTGCAAGTAAGTATGCGTATTAATGTGTTGTTTTGGAGTGCATATTTCTTTGGTTATGGCATTGGAATGGTATTGACATTCAACACTTGTTTACTGCCTTTGTGTATAAGAATTGAAAATGAGATATGCAAACCAAAAGGTTAGCACGACCCCCGTGTTGATAACCACGTCCTTCTACTTTGATATGAGGTGTATCTAAATAGATCTGAGGACTGACTAAGGCATACAGAGCGTATTCTGACTCGTACAAGGTGTACCCTTGAACAAAAATTGAGGTATACCAGTTCTTTGCTTTAGAAAGTAGTTTGGAATTGGTGGGAATCAATTCTGAATACTCAAAAAGATCCTCCAGTATTGACTTGGGAAGACTTTTTGAAGAAATTTGCAGACAAGTACACTCCTCTACTTTATCAGAGAAAGAAAAAGATAGAGTTCCTAGAGTTAAAGCAAAAGAAGATGACAATGATTGAGTATGAGTCAGAGTTTACTAGGTTGTCTCATTATGCTCTAAAGGATGTAGCGACTAATCAGTAGAGGAAAGATAGATTCGAGTGGGGTGTGAGGTTTAATATTTGTACTAGGATTGCTATAAAGCAGCCTACCTACCAGACTCTACTTGAGACAGCTATTTGGGCAGAAGAGTTACTAACCGAGGAGGGCAAGTGAGAAGGAAAGAAATAGAAGGTTTTTGGGTCTAGTTCAGTTGGAGGACACTAGAGATGAGATACTCAAGGTTCTAAAGGTATAGTTGGAGGAAGCCGACAGTCTAAAAGACAGAGCAAGAGGTAGGAGGAGTCATTCCTCCAGGCCTCCTACTTATCAGAGTAGAGGTATAGGTACCTACACTGGCAGGGATACACATTCTTTGTGTTTTAATTGCCAACAGTCGGGTCATTTTGCCAGAGACTGTCTAGAGAGGAGAGAGCCTCAGGGTGGAGGTGTATCTAGATAGCAGTGTTAGGGATAATACGGTTACAACATCGACTAAAGGCAATAGAGGTAGAGGTGGATGAGGCACTGGATCTACTTCTAAAGGTGGAGCAAACTCCAAAGGTAGAGCAGATGGGTCAGGTGGAGCAGCTGGATCTGACGGAGCAGCCGCACCATCAAGTGTAGCACCACATGCCCGAGTTTATGCTATGACTAGAGACGAGGCTACAAAGGATTCAGATGTCATCACCGATACAATTTGGATATTTTAAAATGATACTTTAGTATTGATTGATCCTAGTTCTACTTGTTCATTTATGAGTGAGAGCGTAGTTGAGTATACAGGAGGTATTATTGAGCATCTAGGCTATACAGTCACTGTTTCTATACCAATAGAAGGTATAGTGCTGGTAAGACACATATTAAAGCATTGTGTTGCGAATTAGAGAGTTGACCTATTTGGTTGATTTGATCGTATTGAGGATGGCCAATTTTGGGATTATTCTAGGGATGGATTAGCTCTCTAGAAACAAAGCTATGGTTGACTATTATTCAAAAGAAGTAGTGATCTAGGTTGATGGCAAGAGGAGAGTGTTGTTAGTCGGTGACAGGAAGGTTATTCCTTCATGTTTAATTTCGAGAGTACTAGCTGCGATGTTGATTCGAAAGGGGTGTGATTCTAATTTAGCTTCTGTGATTGATCTGAATCAACCTAAGTTAGATGTGAGAGATGTAAAGATTGTACGAGAGCATCTTAAGGTATTTCTTGAGGAGTTATTGGGATTGCCACCTCAATGAGAGGCTGATTTTAGGCTCGAGCCTATTCTAAGAACAACTCCAGTATCTATTGCACCATATAGGATGACAGCTGTTGAGCTGCTGGAGCTGAAGAGACAACTAGAGGAGCTGTTGGAAAATTTTATACGACCTAGTGTATCACCTTGGGGCGCACTAGTGTTATTTGTGCAGAAGAAAGACAATAGTATGCAATTGTGTATCTACTATCGTCAGTTGAACAATGTGACAATGAAAAATAAGTATCCGTTGCCACAGATAGATGATTTGATTGATCAGCTATGAGGAGCGACTGTTTTTTCTAAGATTGATCTGACGTCTGGGTATTGGTAACTGAGAGTTGAGGAGAGTTCGATATCAAAAACAACATTCAAGACTCGATGTGGGCATTTTGAGTTTACTAAGATGCCAAATGCGCTAGCAGTGTTTATGGGTTTGATCAATAAGGTATTTTAGCCTTATTTAGATTAGTTTGTTGTCGTATTCATTGATGATGTGTTGGTGTATTTGAGAGACAGAAAAGAGCATGGGAGACATCTTCGAATCCTGCTTGAGTTGCTAAAAAAAAAGAGTTATATGTTAAGTTCAACAAATGTGAGTTTTGGATGTCAGAAGTTGTCTTTGTAGGACATATGTTTTCAGTTGAGCGAGTGAAACCAGATCCTAGTAAGATAAAAAAAGTTCAAGAGTGGGAAGCTCCTAAGAATGCATAAGAGGTATGGTGTTTTCTGGGTGTAGCAGGTTACTATCATAGATTTATCGAGGACTATTCAAGAATCACTAGACCAATGACTTCTTTATGGAGAAACAACACTCTTTTTGTCTGGAATGAGAAATGTGAGGAATGTTCTAAGAATTGCAGAAGAATTTAGTAGAAGCTCCAGTTCTTATGTTACCTAGTCAGGAAGGTTGTTTTGTGGTTTATACAGACTCATCTAGAGCAAGTTTAGGTGGAGTACTGATGCAACATAGTAGAGTGATTTCTTATACTTCGCATCAGTTAAGATCGTACAAAGTTAATTACCCTACTCACTATTTGGAGTTAGTTGCGATTATTTATGTTCTAAAGGTTTGACGACATTATTTGTACGGCGAGACGTTCCAGATCTTTACGGATCATAAGAGTCTCAAATATATTACGACCTAGCAAGAGCTAAACTTGAGACAAAGGCAATGGATTTAGTTACTAAAGGATTATGACTGCACTATTGAGTATCATCTAGGAAAGGCAAATGTGGTCACTGATGCTTTGAGCAGAAAGGAAAAAAAGAATGATGATTCTGTTACTTATAAAGCAGAGTCATTGTTTGTTTTGTGAGATTTACGAGTGCAGTTAGATTTGGTTGAGGATAAAATGTTAGCAAATATCCAAGTTAGACCTCAAATGAGAGACTTGATAGCTGAGCATCAGAAAGAAGATGATCATTTGATGCAAATTAAGAAGAAAATTAAGAAAGGAAAGGTGAGTATAGCTCACAGGTTAGATGATGATGATGTGTTATATTAGCGGGAGTAATTATGTGTTTTAGACATTGCTGAGTTGAAGAATGATTTGATGATTGAGGCTAATTCTTCACCTTATTCGGTACATCCTGATAGTATAATGATGTATCGAGATATGTGAGAGATGTACTGGTGGGTATATATGAAGAAAGAGATAGCAGAGTTTGTCTCTAAATGTCTACTTTGTCAGCAGATCAAGAGAGAACATCAAGCTCCGATCAAAAAGTTATGACAATTAGAGATTCTGGAATGGAAATGGGAGAAGATCACCCTGGATTTCATTATAGGCTTATCAGGGACGTGTCGACGTCGTGATGCTATTTGAGTAATAGTTGACAGACTGACGAAATCGGCTCATTTTTTGGCTATCCGACAGGATGATACATTGGATAAGCTAGCTGGTTGGTATGTTACTGGGATCATTAGGTTACATGGTGTTTTAATATCGATTGTGTCTGATCGTGATTCTAGGTTTACATCTTGATTCTAGCAGCAGGATGCGATGGGTACGAGATTGAGGTTTAGTACAACAGTTCATTCGTAAACTGACAGACAGCCTGAGAGGACGATTCAAACAGTCGAGGATATCCTACGAGCATCATTTACCTTTGATTATTTTGCATACAATTATAGTTATCATTCTAGTATCAGGATCGCACTTTATGAGGCTTTATACGGGAAATGGTGCCAGAGTCCAGCATATAGGGATGTTGAGGGTTTGCGCCAGATAGAGGGACTAGAGTTGGTTCAACAAACTCTTGAGAAAGTGAATGTTGTGAAAAGATGTATGCAAGTAGCTCAGGATCGTCAGAAGAGTTATTACTATTTTCATCATGGAGAGATAGAATATGTGATTGAAGATAGAGTATTCTTACTGGTTTCACCTTGGAGAGGTGTTATTAGATTCAAGCGATGAGGAAAGTTGAGTCCTAGGTATATCAGACCGTATGAAATTATTGAGAGAGTAAGACCTCTGGTGTACAGATTGAGGTTACCAGATGAGTTGTCCTGATTACATGATGTTTTCATGTTTTGATGTTGAGATAGTACTGATCTAATCCCAGTCATGTGTTGAGAGCTCTAGAGTTGGAGATATCAAAGGAGTTGTCTTATGAGGAGGAGCCTGTCGAGATTTCAGACAGACAATTGAGACAGTTACGAAACCAAGAGATCCCTATGGTACTAGTGAAATGGAGTTTTCATTTGCCAAAGGAAGCTACTTGGGAGGTTGAGTCTGATATGAGACAACAGTATCCGTATTTGTTTCCAAATGCAGAGTCAAAGCCTTGAGGTATGTTCTAATCTGAGTCTCTGATGTTTCTATTAGTATACTATTTTGCTGTTGGTTTAAGTTAATTGTAAGTATGGTATGTTTAAATCGAAAGTCTACCATACTTAGATTACTTGATATTAGTAGTGATTTGATTCGATTTAAACTTTAGGGATGAAATTTCCTAAGTGTAGAAAATTTGCAACGCCCTGAAATTTATTAGAATTAATATATACAAAAAATAGATTAAAACAGAATTGAAATGGACAAGAATCAGAAAACTGCAGAAAACAACAAGGAGCATGGTCTGAGCATGACCTCGTGCTCATATTTATTGAACAACATGCCACTGTGCTCATATCTGGAAAATAACATG
>CANYCX010130445.1:0-10548 GCA_948193385.1 Breynia disticha f. nivosa
TGAGTGCTAATATCTATAAATTAACATGAGGTAAGTATGGAATTAATGTCACATTAATACATTTATTTAAAAAAAATTAAAGGATGGTTACACTTTAAAATCTCACATATTGCTAGTGATGCAGTTTATAAACTCATTTGTCCATGGCTTTATCAGATAGATCTTTTCATGCATCTAAATGAATACATTCACATGATATTTAATCTCAACGCTACAACTTTCTAATTATCCACACGACACTTTTTAATTTAATAAGCGGAAAAAAATAATAATACAGTATTATAATATTAAAACATGTTTAAGAGATTAAATTACGATTATCTATGTATAATATACATTTATATAGATATCGTTTAAAAAAAATGTAGTTCAAATATTAATTATCATCAATTCATCACTTTTCTATAAAGAAAAATTCATATGTTCATCTTATTACTAGTTATAAGTAATTATTCAAAATAATAATAACTAAAAATAAATATGTTTTGAATTTAATTCAAAGTTTAACAAATAATTTTCTATCTAAAAAACAAATAATTTTTCTATCTAAAATAAAATTAAGTGCATTCACTTATTATTATAGATTTAAAGTTTAATTAAAAATATTGTATAAAAATTTCATTTATTTTAAAAAATATTAAATACATACACAAGTTATTTTCAGTTCTTCAGTTCGGGACGGTTCGGTATAATTCTGTATGGTTCGGCACAGTTTTCAATGCAGTTATTCTCTAATATTCAGAAATGTCCCGTATAAAATTTTTGAAACGGTTCGATACGGAAAAAGTAAAAGTCAACAGTTCTTTTTTTGGTTTGGACCTATTCGGTTCGGTTTCTCAGTTCGGTTTGGAAATCCCAAGATCTATGTCCATCCCTATGTTCTATTATTATCGTATAATTAAAAGAATTTTCTTCCTATTCGTCAAATTCGATATCTGTACGTGTTATTCTGTATCACATTACCAAACATGTATTGAAATTTGAGTCCTTCAAATTTATTTCTTAATTCAAATATAAGTCATCTGTGTGAACTGTGAAAATTCGCTTTCAGACAAATTGACTTGACATTTAATTCTCGCTTGTCTAAATCTATTTAAGAATTCTTAGGCCAATTTGCCAGACTTTGTTTTAATCGCACAAGATCCACTACAGTCATACCAGGATCTCCTCACGTTAATTGAGCTTGGAAGATATTTTGCATGCCCCACCAAGTAAAAAGGGTTAATTACACATATGACACAATTTCAAACTCCATCCACTAAAATGTGATCATAGTTTTTTATCTACTAAAATGACATAATTTCCATTTACTTGAACCAAAATGACATATTTTATTTTAAAATTGAGATGGCATTTGGGTAAATGATGATTGCTAACATCAATTTTGCATTCAAATTAATTTCCTAATTTAAAGCTACAATTAAGGAGACAAAATTTTGAATTAAACAGAATCAAAATTGAATTTAAAAAAAACATCATATATGGTTGAACCTTATTAGAAAATAACAAACCTATTTCATAGAAACCATGAATCATTCACCATCACAGAAACATATGCAGAAAACATATTGAAGAAACCAGATAAATCCATAAAAAATTCTCGAACTCAAAACGCCGGGTATTACATATAAGCAACCCATTACACAAAGATTAACGCAGAAATAAGAAAAATCCAAAACACCTCCAACATTTGGAAATAAAAATATAGGTATGTTTTCATGTTTTATGTAGAGGAAGTTGCAAAGCACAAAGGCAAAATCGAACAAAAATAATACGGATGTGTCCTCGTTTTGTATTGTGTTTGAATTTATTTGAAAAACAGTCTTATATTTTTGCTTAGACAAAATATGGTAATTAAATTTATTAAACTAAATGTTGTTCGAACATCGTATTGAAAAGTAGACATTTGGACTCATTCTTACGATATGATATCTTTTTATTTAGCATTGCTGTTTTGTAATTAATTCACATGTGTTCTTTGATTGAATATGTAATTATTATAAATGAGTCTAGTTGTTTCCATAAGTAGATGGTGTGTAAAAGATGATTTAGTTTAATCTTTTTCATTAGTGTTAATGTTTTCTTATGTAATAGAGTCCATATGTATCCTCTGATAATTTTGATACATGATTCTTGTTTTTGTATTCAAGTGTTTAGTGATTATATATGTTTATTTATTATTGTAATCATGTGTGAATATGAGTCTGATTGTATGTAATGTGAGTCTGATTTTTATGATTCCATTTATGTTCAATCAAAGGTGCATTCTTAAAAAAGGATTAAAAGTGCCAAATTAATCTCTAATGATGAAAGAAAATACAGATTCTTTTATGGTGAGAAGAGTGCATCTAACACTAGTAAGGGAAAAACAAAAGATTAACCTTAAGGTGAGGTTATGTTTTCTAATTTTTTTTGTTTTCAAATAGAATTTATTTTGTAATTTAACAGGATTCATTTGGACTCATGTTTATAAGTTTATCTATTTTTTTTATTTCTTATTGAGTCTACATTTGTTAGTCTACATTTGTTAGTCTACATTTGTTTGTAGGATGTTCTAAAAAAAAGAAGAAATCAAATCATGATGAACGCGAAAGTGATTCAGAATTTGATTCAAAATTTGAAGTGAAAGAAAAAGTTCAGCTAAAGGAAAAAATGTAATGCCCCAAAAATTAGCCTAATTTATTTAGGAAACATATTATAAAATAATATGAGTCAATACGAGTCGAACCGGGTTGAAACAGTTTGAAAATAGCTACAAAATGGGCCAGCACGACCCAGGTACAGGGCTTACTGATTTAGGCTGGATGCGATTGGCACGCCTGTTGGCACGAGATGTGCTGCAGGGCGTGCTGAGTGTTTTGAAATGCGTCCTGCGAGGAAGCAGAGAAAAATTAGCCACTTTCACTAAAACAAAACCTAGAACAAAACCTTAACCCTATAGCTTGGTGGAACGATTCTTGGCGAGGAAATCAATGGATTTTGGCTGGAAATCAAACATAAGAAAGGTAACACTAGACCCTTTCATATTATGAATCATTTATGAGAAAAATGTGAAAAGGTTATTCTGAAAACTGGGAAAATGTTAGGAGAAAATGATAATATATGTTGTAATGCATATGGGTTATGATAATAGAGTTAAAAGGGGTAATGTGGACGACTTTCGGAAGTAAAATTGAAATTTGAGAGAGAATATGGTATTTAGGGTTAGGGGGTTAGGAGAGGAAATTAGGGGTTTTGTCCGATTAAGTGTCATTTGGCTTAAATGCATATATTGGATAATTGTTTGATATGAATGCATGATAAAATGTGATAGAAGACTAATTTCAGTGATCGGACCAGAGTTGGGCTTCGCGCTGACTTTTTGGGATTCAAGATAAGTGCCAATAACACTTACCATTGTATGTATTGCATCTATATGGTTAACCATACTTGATAATTATTAAATGTGTTTTCAAGTGGTAACAAAAGTGTGTCATAATTGGACTTGGATGCCATGGTTGAGCTTTTATGTATGATTTGCAATATGAATGATCTTATATGATACTATGTAGTGTATGTTGAAATGTGTATGATTTGAGAGTGTCAAATGAGATGTTATACAAATGAGATATTGTGAACTATTGATGATACTATATGGTTTCTTTGATATGTGTACTATATGGATTGATGATGGATGACGAAATGTATATATGAGCTTATGTGAAATGCTTATTAATGGTGGCATGATTATCATTGAATTGAATGATGGCCATAATGAATATCATATGATTCATGTGTTGCACAAGCATATCATGTGACATGTGGCCGTGAGGATTCTGGGCGAGAGCTCAATGCTGACTAGGCCGAGGAAAATTCCAAGCTAGAGCTTGATGCTGGGATAGGCCCGAGGTAAATAATTCTGAGCGAGAGCTCGATACCTGGCTGGGCCTAGGGAAAATGATCATGGAAGATATGGAAGACCCTGGGACATCTGTGTATGGAATGCATTTGGCATAAACATTTAGCATTCATTTGAATTCATACTATATTAAATGTTTTATTGTATTATATGAAATGTTAATCTGATTTTTGGATGGGTAAATGATTTACAAGGATTGCCATGATTGTTCTTGATTGGTATATGATTATGTGAATGGAATGGATTGATGGATTCTCTTGAGTGGTTTGTATGGTTGTTTTGCCTATGTAATGAGATTGGTGTTGTGCTCATTTGGCAAGTAAAATGGTTAAGGCCTATAAAAATGGTCCATTAGGGTTTTCAGGATAAGGTAAGTAGTGAGAAGAAACTTAAATGGTTAGGAAAGGAAACCTAACCACAAGAAGGTAATGTATTTAACTTGCTTGTATTATGATGATAAATGGAACTTAAGGTCAAGAATGAACTTTTAGTTGATTAAAGCCTTGAATGAGATATAGAGTTATACTGATGTGAATGAGGAATGTTTGATGAAATTGTTGTGTTTTATGACTGGAAAATATATGAATTTTATGCCATAAAGTGTGTGATATGTTGTATGAGAAGTGTTTGGATTGTTTTGAGAGAATGCAGATGGTTCGAACAAAACAAAAGGTCGGCACACCCATTGTGCTAAACAGCACGGGCAGCATGTCGAGCCTCTGAGGCCAGCACGATGGTCATGTTGTAGGCACGACCCGTGCCAAATTTACTATTCTTTGTGAGGATGAGCACGGTGGGCGTGCCACTAGCACGACCCTTGCCTTCTGCATATGTTTTTACTAAAATAAGACTGAATTTAATGAACAGAATAGATAGAGGTTAAATAGGGATGATTGCCCTATGCATAATGTACGTAAAATATAATTAAAGAACGAGTACTTATGCATTAATTACTTTGGTAAGTGTTTTAAATGCACTTACTGAGTAATTAAATTACTCACATTAGTTGTTTGATTGTGGCGTGTGCAGGTTTAGGAGGATCTCCACGAGGAGGGTCGATAGAGCACTTTTTTGTTTTTGAAATAAACATGGATTGCATTATAGGAGATTATCATTATGTTACTTGGTTTAAGACCTTGTGTTTTGGAAACCAAACATGAATTTGGTTATAAAAGATTTTAAATAAGTTGTTGGGATAAAGGCATTGTATTTTGAAAATCGTGTGCAAACATTTTTATCGTTGAGTCTTTCTTTGCTATCTCTTCAATTATATATAAAAAATATACGTAGATATATCTATGTTTTCGATTTAATTAAGGATAATTAGGAGTAAAATTTGGGTGTGAAAAAAAAGAAATTGAAAAGAGAAAAAATTGTAAAGAGCTCAAAAGATTATAAAAATGTTAATTTTTAATTGAAAATTATTAGACTCTTTTTGAACTCAATGTGATAACATTGAGTAATCAATTAAAATTAAACTACAACATTCAAATGTAAAAATAATTCTGTAATCTACAAGCCCATCTGTATCATTCTATTCATCAAACATAAAAAATCATTCAAAAAAATGGGATCATCTCAAAATTCAAGAAGAAAAAATTGAAGAAAAAGAACTAATCAACAAGGACAAAAGAAGAATATATCTGTCTAGACAACAAAAGAGAGGACACATATAGACTTTAATTATGAAGATAGACTCATTAAACAATATATCAAAACACAATCAAAATAAGCAGAGATAAATATTTTTACAAAAAATGAGTCTAAATGTATGCAAGACACATATCTTGGTTTCCAGATTTTTTAAATTCTGTAAAATTTTATTGTTGATTTTCTGTAAAATAAGATTCTGAAAACATGTGATAGACTAAATTAGAATTAATAAAAGACTTTTGAAACATATAAGAGAAGTTTTGATCAATTTATTATTTTTTATTATAATTACAACTGATAAAAAATGTGATAATATCTCATTATCTCTATGAGATTTGGTGCACGTCCCTAAAACATGCTCAATTAAAATTTAAATTGACATTAAATTTCATGAATAGGATACCTCTTAATTTTTAAAATTAGTTACAGAATCTAAAATTATGTCATATATGTTAATAAAAAATAATTGTCAATTTTGATAAATGTTACTCCCTCTCTCCCACAATAAACATCGTTTAAGATTTTTGCACAAAGATTAAGAATGTATTTAATATGTCTTAAGTTGATGTGTAATTGACTATATTACCCTTTGACTTTAGTATATAAAGAGAACCATTGAATTAAATTTGTATTGGAAATGTAAAACTAATGAGGGTAATATTGGAAAAAAATATTAAATGTTGCATTGGAAGTGTAAAATGACATATAATATGAGAGAAATATACTTTTCTAAAACGACAATTATTATGGGACGGAGGGAGTAAATTAAAATGTCATCATTTGCTAAATAAATTTTCTAATGAAGTTTCTTCATTTTCTTTCATATAACTACTTGTATATTGTTCAGTCATTTTATTTTTTCAGAGTTGTCTTCCTCACCATTAGATGTATTAATGAAATTTGCTAAATCCTCATTCAAAAAATGTGTTTGAATGGTGTCATGCTGTATTAATACCTTAATGTCATTCATTCGGTCAATGATCCTGAAAAATATGTCCATTCGTATACTGTCACGCAAATCTATAATTTTTTGAATGAAATAGTTAAAGAAAAAATTTTCTTAGTATTATTAACCCTAAAAAATGTGTATGTATGTGTGCTTATTCACTTTGTATTTACAAGAAATTCAGAATTAAAAATTATTCTTTAAAAATTTTTAATACTTTCTGTTTGCCTTCACGCTTCAAACTTGACTTGTCAACTCTAATCCTTTTTGGTGAACGAACCTACAAATGAAACATAAAGCTAAAATCAGATGTATATTCACAGATTGTTACAATTATATAGAAAAATAGACTATGCTAAAAAATCATCATTTGCACGACGTTACAAAAAATAAAAACAATTGGACCCATTACATCCAAAATATACATAAAAAAATCTCAGAATACATATAAAATCATTTGCAGGTTAAGTAAATCGTTAATATAAGAAAAAAATAATTCATTACATACAAATAGACTCGGCAAATAACAAGTGAACACTGGAAAAATTATAAAAAAAATAACTTATAACACTATTAAACATTCTGAGAACACCATTAGACTCATGACTAATAAACATCATTAAAAAATCATAAATCAACGAAAAAGACACAAAAACATTCTTTAAAGACTTGAAAAATGAAACCATAGCAACAAATAGACCAAAAATCTAAAATAAAAGATAAAGCATTCGATTCTGCCAAAAAAAACCCAAAACATGTATCAACAACCAACTACACACATCGAAAACCAAACACTAGACAGAAAATAAAAACCCACAAAAACTAGACAAAAAATAAAAACAAACGACAAAAATATACCTTTGGCGACTGTTCATCGTAGTCTGAATGCGTTTAGTTTTCACCATTTTGAATTTGAAAGTCATGTTTCGAGAAAACTCTTTTTTTTAAATTAACCATGTATTAATGAATCAAATCTCCAGCTAACATTGGTACAAGGAATTCTGGGGGCAATGAATCCCATAATGTTGGCCCAGGTAACGAACTCGTAGCCCGGGCTAGAGTCTGAGCTACGCAATTTGTTGACCTCTTCACATTTTTAACAACTACATTATTCAAGTGCAAAATTAAATCTACAGAATCTAGAGTGATTAAATGTGATGCCCAAAATTTAATTATTACCTTAGGTTTTTATTTTATTCTTCTCTAAGATAACAATTAAATATTGAACATCAAAGTTTAGAAAATAATTTTTGAGAATATAATTATACTATAAAAACATTTATATAAAAATTCCATGCATTCATCCTTTATAAATAAACACATATTTACAAAATTTTTGTTAAGGGTTTTATAGGAAAAGAATTTAATCTAATCCTATCACAAAATTAACCCCTTTTTAAAATAAAAATCCAAACACATTTATCCAAATATACAAGAACAACATGTGACAAAAAAATATTCCGTGCATCGTCCACCTTAGTCATTAATCTGTAACGCGAGTCAAGGTATCCAATACTGCTCGTCTTTCAAACCAAAATTTGACCTACGAAATCTGCCCGGACGAGGCAGGGTTTTAAAATATCCGTGAGTTACGAAAACTCAGTAAGTAACATTTCCTAAATAAGACAACCATTCACATTTACTAAACAAATATTTAGTAAAAACAAAGACAAATGAACAAAAATAATGTCAAACATAATATATATCAATTTCATTTATAATTTCTTGAACATATGTACTTAGGAACATACATAATTAAATTGGAACATGAATGAATAGGTATGAACACAAAAATTTGAAGTTTTTGATTCCAAAAAGACAATCTCGATCGAGATTGAAATTTTCTTCAAAGTTTGAAATTTCAGCATTGATTCAATCTCGATCGAGATTGATTCAATCTCGATCGAGATTGAATCTTTCATCAAATCAGCATACCAATCTCGATCGAGATTGAATTTTTCAACAAGCTTGGATTTTCAGAATGTCAATCTCGATCGAGATTGATTCAATCTCAATCGTGATTGAGTTTCTCATCAAATTTTTTAAATTTCAGGAGGCCAATCTCGATCAAGACTCAATCAATCTCGATCGAGATTGGTTTTCTGCCCAAAAATGCATCCACTTTCCATCCTTTACTTAGCCAAATTTCAAACCATTTCAATTCATACACTTTGTACAACCAATTTTTTTTATTCAAGACATATCCAAAATCAATTGCAAACACTAAAAAATATCACCATTTAGGTCACATTATATAACTCATTTAAATCACAATTTAACCTCCATTTTATCTCAACATAATTATAGCAACATCCTTAACATCAACAAAACATACCATTTCATAACCTAACTCAATTTCATCCAATTTCATTACTTAAAACATACCACATTTTCATAACTTCACATTCTAATCACTCCAGCAACTTATTCAACATCATCTAAGCATTTTTCACTTCACCATAAGATCAACTCCACCATCAAAATCTCATAATCAATATAATTTCATTAAAATCAATCTCAACACAATTATAACCACATTCATAAAATCCATACCAAAAACTCACAGTTTGCACCATTAACATTTATCAAATGATCATGTGACCCATAAATGCACCCTAAGTGCTTGTTAACCATTTCACTTGATTTTTGAATTGTGCCCACATTGGCCATTATCGACGTTTGCAAACGGACATTTAGGTCGGGAGTATCATGGTTATACTGGTAATATCAAAATATCAAAATATGCCCACTTTGGCCATGGCACATTTGTATATACGTCTATATACAAATATCCACTGTGCCCGGATTAGTATGTTTTATATACTATCCGTAATATTGTGCTTTTAAGCATAAATTTGCAGTATGCCACATGCACCACCTGCTTTCAAAACCACTCCCTCGACAAGTATTTCTCACTTATTGCCATATGTTCAATAAGAACTATGTGTATGAATGCCACATGCATTCTATATGTCAACAACATCAACAATTCCAACCAAATTATGACATATAAGCAAGCATACACATCTACATCAACCAAATGATTCCATCAAAACTCACATATTCAAATTTAATAACAACATCCATTTCCTCAATATTCCACATATGGCATACAATATAATCCATCAACATAAAATTTCCACAATAATACCATTTGAGAATGATCATCACAATATTTAAACAACATACCACAAAGCATTATATCATAAACTATATCAAATAAAATTCATTGTCATAATCTTCAATATTTATTCACATTTCATTAACCCAATATAAAAAATAAGTCCAAAACAATCATTCTCAACAAAACACACACAGAGATGGTTGCATCCGATGTTACTTACCTCACAAGACACGTTTAATTTCCGGGCCGACAACTACCCTCGCCTTGATTCGGTCCTCCTATTAATAATTAAACCATATTTTCATCACATATATGCATAAATTCATATTAAATATCAACGAAATGTTATAAATTCTTATTTCTTACATCTTCTCTCTTTTCCTCTATAATTTATTTTTATTTATTAAATTCCCAAGAAATTCTAATATGTTTTCCATCAACCTCTTCGTAAATTTTATTTTTATTCATTAATTTGCATACATAAGATTTCTTACAAACTCATTTTAAGTATAATTCCAAGCCTCCAACTTCCAATATCACATTTACACATTTTTGACACATTTATCATCCTCCAAAACTTAAAAATTATACTTTGGTAAATCCATTATTTCTTCTCATTCAAATTCCAATGAACTTAACCATGAATTACTCATCATTTAAGCCCAAGGAAACTTACCTAAGTTACCATACCTATAAAGAAACAAATTATCAATAAATATATTTTCGGATTTTTTAACCTCCCACCTTAAATCACCATTTTCATAAACCTAACCAAAGAATTAACTCAAAAACTTGGTACCAATGCTTAGTACACATACTAAGCTTTCCAAAGAACCCATTTTTACACAATTTAGAGCTAAATTCAATGAAATATGGCATGTAGAACTTGTGCTTGAAACAAAAACGGGAATTTAACTTAGAACCAAG